>WURS02215093.1:0-194078 GCA_011762765.2 Rhinocypha anisoptera | reverse complement strand
TGGGGGTGGGGGGGGGGAGTAGGGGCGAAGAGAGAGAGAGAGAGAGAGAGAGAGAGAGAGAGAGAGAGAGAGAGAGAGAGAGAGAGAGAGAGAGAGAATTTGAAGTGAGTGAGAGTTAGGGCGAACTTGGGCAAGCAGATGACTAACCACGCGGGCGCGGGTGAGGTCGAGCCGGGCAGTGGCCGATCAATCACCGCCCGTACGCATGGTCCAACTCTGATTCGGACCGGACCCGAGAGAGAGAGAGAGAGAGAGAGAGAGAGAGAGAGAGAGTCTACCACCACCACCGATTAATCACCGACGAGGACAACCAATTGCGCTACCGATAACGATTCCGACTCAACGCTCTTCTTGCGGTGACAAATTGACGACTGCTACGGAGGAAGATCGACGTAGACCGACCGAGCCTTCCCAGAGGTCAATTGGGACCAATTTGGGGCGAGGACGATTTGCCTTGATTCTACTTTCTCTTTCTCTCTCTCTCTCTCTCTCTCGGTTCTCTTCCACTCATCACCGCCTGGAACTAATCGCTCCCATCACAGTAGCAGCAAGTTTACACACACCAGACGTGCCAACCGGAACCAAGCAAAACCATAATGTTGATCTAAATATTGTTCCAAAAGAGGATTAAATCAATTATTACATTTGTATATTTAACAAAAAATTTAAATTGATAAAAAAATAAGATAGTTTATTTTAAAATGATGTTTGGCCAGCAAAAACAAAGTTGCTCATCGACTTGTGTGACCCAATCGGTGGTCAACTCTCAGTGGCTCGATCACTTTCCAGCCGAGTGGCTTTGTGGCCGAGGAGCGCCAAGTGGCGCGCGCCATCGATCAATCGATCGGCACCAGATTGCATTACATGTTGTGTATGTTCCCTTCTTCTTCTAGTGATTCTGTGGTTTAGGTCCGACATGTTTATGGCTCATAAATTCCCAGGCGTCACCAACTGGCGACAAGGCTGTGTCGCGACGCGGTGTGGTCGCTTCTCAGTGAGTATGTGTGTGTGTGTGTGCTCGGTCATAATTCTCGCTCCAGTTATGCTTGCGTTCGACAGAGGCAAAACTGCTTCCATGATGGCGATTAATTGCCGCACGGGTCACATCCATCGCCCAGATGCCGCCACCACCGATGACATGGTGGAATTTTTAATTTCAATTTAAATGAGACACATCACTGGAAACAGATTGGCTCCACCGAGCGTCCCGAACCGAACATGATATTTTGGCTTCGCTGCGCAACTTTTCCAATCCCTCCTCAATTTTCCCCCCTCTTAGTCTCAAAATTAAAAATACAGAATAAGAAATGGGGAGAGAGAAAACGAATAGACCAATTGTGCCTTGCTCAGCATTTATATAACGTATGTTCCATATACAGAAACTCCTCTTGTTGAAACTATGGATTCAATGCTGTAGATTTTTCTTCTTTTTCTCTGAGTATGCTAGTAGCTTTTCAAAATTAAATTCCAAAACTAGTCTGTAAGAAATAAGAAAATGTTTTCGTCAGAAGTGAATGAGAGAAAAAGAAAGGAATTTTTCCAATCACAGTACATGGTAGTATTATGACATTCAATCACGTGAGATAATTCGACCAATTTGAGTGCTCTTGACATGTTTCGCGTAGATGGAATTTACATCTTACTCCAGTTGTCAAAGATAAGTTGGAATTTGGGTTCAAGAGAGAGAGAGAGAGAGAGAGAGAGAGAGAGAGAGAGAAACGTTTGAAATTTTCAATTTTATAGTAAGAAATAAAGATTGTACATATCCGGACTTGACCTTTTTTTGAGTTAAATTGGTAGTGACCTTTAGCCAGCTGGGTGATCAAAGTTTGGCATGATTGTTTGTTTTGCTTATCTCTGTGGCACGTGGCCAGCGTGGGAGGGAGGTTGTGTTAGTCTGTTTCACCTGTGTTTGTTTTGTTTCCAATACTCTCATGCTAATCCAGTTGAACTCGGCTCACAGCGGCTACTCAGGCTTTTGACCTTGTTGTCGAGTGACACTGGCAGTAGCTAACAATCTCTGTCCCGTTGACCACCACTGGTTTCATTTGTCATGACATTTGTGATCGAGTCGGCAAGACTGACTGTGAACCATCTGCGCCCTCAAATCGGATCGATGCCAACTCAATTCTGGCCAATTAGCTTCGATCCATCATCTCTGCGAGTGGGCATAGCTCGTTAAATAGCGTGAATAGCTCACCAATGTGTGCCGACAATTTAATGACTCATTGCGACTTACTCAGTGCAATTCAGAGACAAGTGTACACTCGCAATTGACCACAGATTCTATAGTCTCACTACTGTGCCCTGTGGTAGTCACTTTTTTAAACGTACTGTATGGAAAGGAACAGAAAATAGAGAAAAAGAAAAAAGATTAGAGCAAACCACGAAGAATGATAGTACACTAGTGTAAGTGGTAGCAGTTGGCTTTGGGGTGTCACTTTGCCAGAATGACTTTGAGCGATTAAGCGCTTGTGTTGTGTGTTGTATATGGTGACACGTTGTCCGACAAAGTAGTTCATACTTATTATTATTACTATTTTCTTTTCTAAAAACTTTAAAATTGTGTTACACTTAGTTCTCTTTTCTTTGGTTCTCTTACTCCGCCAGTCATAAACAATAGACTTATATACTCTTTAACAGAGAAGGTGACGAAGGTCGTCTATCGTCGTAGGAGTTGTGACAAGTCAAATTTGTGAAACTGTGTGAGTCCGTAGAGCGAGGTTTACATTTGCATAACAATTGGTCCGGCTGGCAACTGGCCCGACTGTCGTTCGAGTCCATCAAGGCGCTTCTGAGTTTCAGTGTGACTTCACTATACCCACGAGGTAGCATATGGATCCTAGGCTTTTGCTCAATATGTGTGTGTGTTTGTGTAAATTATAGCCTGATTTGTCATTCACTTTGTCATCACACTATGTCACATTGGTTCATTGACACACACACACAACTTCAATTTTATTTAAGCAGATAAATTTTCAACAAAAACTCTTATTTTTAGAGTATTAAGATTATCCAAAATAGCGAAAAACTACACAATTCTACTAAAGAATGTCTTGAATAAAACCACAGTTATTTTGTAACTCAAATCAAACTATTTCTTGATCTATATACCTGTAATAATGTTGCCTAAAAGAATTACTTTTCATTTGGGCTGATCTTTATACTCTAATTTATCAAATTTTTTGTGACTTTATATTTTTCTCTATTTTGTTAAATAACCAGATTCTCTCTCACTCACTCATGCAATTTATCTGACTTTCTTACAATCTCTCCATCCCTCTCTGCACTTGACAGACTGCAATCTTACAATCATGTGGCTGTCATCGTGTTTCTCTCTCTCTCTCTCTTTCACTCACTCTCTTCTCTTCACATGATATTCTCCAACTTGATTTAAAAACTGTCAAGTTTAATTTTACGCAAGAGACAAGTTTTTTCCGAAAGACAAAACTTTATTTTTGTTGTTGCTAAAAAGCTCCTGACAAGAACACTGTGTGTGTATGTTGCTTTGAATTATTTATTATTATATATATTTTTAAACCGAAACGAGATTTAAAGATAAAATCACGTCAAACTCCACAGTGGCAAGTGCACAATTGACATGCTGATAAAGGCGAACAATAACAATCTGTTTTGATTTGTATCACTAATCGAGATCGAAAGTCACTTTCTCCCTCTCTCTCTCTCTCTTCAACAAACTATAACTTTTAGTTTAATGACTTTATCTTTGTCTCACATTTGAGTTTTGTTGAGCCAATCTCAAAGTCAGAAAAATAAACTTGTTAATCACTCACAGAGTCCTTCATAAATAACGTGCTGTAGTTTGTCAATCTAGTCAAGTTACCAGAAAAGTGATGCACAAAAGTTGTAACTAAGGGTACTAATGCAGTTTTTGGTGCCAAAACCGATTGAGCCCGAAACGAAATAAGCCTCGGTGTTGATGACAAGTAAAGTGGAAATCGTCGCAATCTACATGACAGTGTTAAAATAGTGGCTCGGACACTTCAGAAGTCTTCAGTGCTTTTAAAAATAAAAAATAATTATTTGACTAAACACTTGACAGTGAAATTGGCAGTGTGAATCATTCTATTGTCATTTGCAGAAATTTTTAAAACTGCTTTAAAACGTCGAATAAATAATAATAATAATTCAGAGAAAAGGGCGGGTTGACTTAGTGACACTTGGCAATTGTGTCCTAGTGAGTCTCGCTACAAAGTGTTCTCTTTGATCTATGTACACACCAGAAGTGAATTCAATTTAAAAGTGCAAAAAAGATGCGCAGAGAGAGAGAGAGAGAGAGAAAGAGAGAGAGAGAGAACCCTTTTAACAAAATTGAATCCACGCGCGAACTCTCGAGCTACTGGCATATTGAGAGAATCCATTATACTTGACTTGTGGGGAGAGTAAAAGCCTCTGAGGTCAAATTCTGATTACGGGGTTTCGCCATGGAGGAGACAGAACAAGAAGAGAGGGAGAGAGAGAAAGAGAATTATTCCATTATATTAAAAAAGAAAGGTCGCAAATTCCTAGATGTACCTCTCTCTCTCTATCTCTCTCTCTCTCTCTCTCTCTCTCTCTCTCTCTCTCTCTCTATCCCACTCACCAATTACCTTACCTTCCACACTGTCAGTCTCCGATGACACATGTCAAGTGATTTCCTCCCTCAAACATACAGTCTTTGAATCATATTAGCTTTTGAAAAAAATTAAACATTAAAAACATATACCAAACCGTTTACTACCACTTAGAGAGGCTCGAGTGATGAGAAGAAAATCGGATCACTTTGCGTTGAGTTGCCGGTTAACTTTTGCTTATTCTGTCTGAACAAATGAAGTTCTCGTTTTTTTCAAATAGTGAAAAATATTATATGCACGTTCTTTATACTCGCTTCTCTTCATAATTAGTTCGAGTAAGTGTGTGTACAGCTGTAGCCAGATAAAAAAATATGAGTTTTGTAGTTCTTTCTCTCTCTCTCTCTTTCTTCTCCTACTGTTTTCATGCTAGTTGTGTGGGATGATTTATATCGAGTGTCCGTGTGTCGATTCTGGTCCAATACGTTTCTCGGTGCAACTACACTCACACATAGAGACTGTTTGAGAGAGAGAGAGAGAGAGAGAGAGAGAGAGAGAGAGATCCATTTGGCCAATCTGGTGGCGGTGGACATTATTGATGGCCTTAGTGGTCAGTGTGGACTGCCAGAGGATGAGGACACCATGATGAGAGTAAGAGAAAGAGAAAACTATTATTAGAAATTCCAACCACGGATCGAATTGTGGTAGCGCTCTGCTTATCTAACGATTGCCATTCATGATGCTAATGGTCAGGGTACTAGACCTAGAGTGAGACCTCGATGATGATGATGATGAGCGACAGCCGCTCTCTCTCTCGCTCACTCTATTTCTTTCTCTACCCACCACAATCCCAAATTGGATTTGTTCCAACTCGACAATCTTTTTGACTTTGTCCCCTCTTCTACTAAACTTCCATGAGCTTTAGAACTAGGGCCCGTTCTCAAACCTCTCGAAAGGCCACTCGAGTCTAATCGGTGTAAAATTTCAAGGGGAAGGAAAAGAGAGACCACTCGGAGCAGCTTAGCGGATCTTCCAAAACTAAACGATCATGAGAGAGAGAGAGAGAGAGAGAGAGAGAGAGAGAGAGAGAGAGAGAGAGATGAAAAGAGAGCAAAAAGAGAAGCGGAACAAAGGTTCCGTTGAGTGAGCAAAAATTTGTCACCATGACTAGAGGAGAAGTGAAACGAAGCTAGAAGGTTGAAGTGAGAGCCAGCAAGCTGGCTAGAGTCTATTGAAACATGTTTCAATTGTGCCATAGTGTTGTGTGTATGTGTATCACTGGTCCCGGTGTTTCCAGATCGTTTGTACCGTGCTCTAATTGATGATAGTGTTGCCAAGCTGACCTACACAGTGGCTCATCGAGCCATCAGACCCAAAGGTACGGTCCTCGGGCGGGCGTCCATTGTGTCAATTACACGCACGATTTACTAGCCCCCTGATTAGAGGAAAGATGAGAGTTAAAGAGAGAAGGATCTAAAAAGGCTGATCAAAAATTGAGGTACGAGCACGAGAGAGAGAGAGAGAGAGAGTGAGAGGTGATCGGTAGCAAGGGCGCACGGCCCCGAGGCCGAGGCAAATTGCGAGGGAGAGAGCGAGGAGGGATCGTTGACAGGGCACGGCCTGGACACAATGCCCACTGCCACACTGTTCCAACCGATGGCAGCCCGTGAAAAGGCCCAACTAGGTGTTAACACCAATTTGACACATCAAGGTTCAAGTGGGCCCACGGCTCGAGTGTGTTCAACTGGCTAACGCTCGACTCCAGTGGCGGACCCAACTGGCCAGCGTTGCCCGAGCTAAAGCTGTGCCGAGTCAACTAAAGTCAACTCTCGCTTGGAGAAAGTCAGTGACACACACACACCGAGCGGTACATCTGTGGCAAACCTAGCTTAGTGTGAGCAGCAGTTCGAGATCCGCGCAGCAGCTAGTTGTTGACAAGCTAGCTGCTCGAGTCGAGCTTCACACTGCTATCCCCTTTATCAAGCATATGCACTGCCCGAGTCTTTGATCGTACCGCACCGGACCCAGGGCACAATTTGTCACATTCACCACTCGCTCATGTGCTCTACTTCAGCAGGCTTGGGCGTTAATGAACTGGACAAATGTAATTAACCACTTGCTGTTCATTTAAATAATTTTTAAAAATCTATATATTTTTATATAAAAACATTACGAAAAACCAAAACTATTATGTTAAACAATAGATGTGAAAATGATACAAATAAACTTTTATAATTTAAAGCGAAAAATTCTCAAATAAATGAAATTTTCTTTGTAAATCGTAAATACAATTTGATGGTTAAATCGATTTAACAAGATTAAAAAAGAAACTCTACTGTATGACACCCTTTGAGCAGAATGGTCAGTTTGAAGCGAGGCTCCACACACAAGCAGGCCAATTTTACGCCTCGTTGGAGTGACTGACTAAGCCTAGTGTTTGGCCACTATTCAATGCATTCACCGCGTCACTCTGACAGGAAACACCACAGACAATTAGCACTCGGGTGCCACAATCAAACCGGGATGGTATACTTCTCCTAAGCTTCCCATTTCAATGGAACGTGCGCACACGCACAACCCATCATGGTACTAGTTAACTTTCAACAACAGCTCTATAGAAGCAAACGTTTATTTAACACCTTGATTTTTGAAGTTAACTTTGACAACAGTATAGATCTACCTAAAAATGTTCCATTTGAATAATTGAAAACAAATTCAAATCTATTCACAAAAAAATTGAATCTCTGTATCTAATGAAACTATATCAAATTCAGTACATTTACGAGTTTTACAAAACTCTCGCAAATAAAGTTTCAGTTTCTGAATAAATTGAACTTTTAAACGTTATGTCTAAAATTCAAATACATTATTGAGCTGTTTATGTTTTGCTTTATTTTCCAAAATTTTTTTTAAAAATCAAGATTAAAAAACATCTCTATATTTCTCTGAGGTTAAGACGACTGTCCTGTTACTCGTATGCATCACTTTTACTAAAAGGGAAACTTACACAGTTGCTCGACAAATTAAATAAATTACATTTTCTTAGAAACTTTAAAACAGCAATGGGAATAATAAAGCAAAATAAAAAGTAAATCACCAACCTGGCAAATCTCCATTGAAAAGTTGTGTTGGACATTAGTTTAAAATGTTAGTGTTGACTTGAGTCTTCGAATTTTTATGGAAAAGTGAAGCAAGAGAGAAGTAAACAGTGCTCGATTTATGCATTCACTAGCATGGTGAAAAGTGTAGTGAGTAAAACTTGAAGCGCCACTGTAGAAGGCAAAAATAGTTTTTCCTCATAGATGAGTATACTTACGCGTTATTTTCGAAACAAAGTAGAAGGTATTAATAAAATTACATTAATGCCTTCCCTTTGTTTCGAAAACAACATGTACAGTTTGCCCTCAAACTTACGCGTTATTGCAAAGGCAAAGTAAAAGGCATTAATGGAATTTTATTACTGTCTTTTACTTTGCCTTTATAACAATGCGTAAGTTTTACTGTAAGAAAAGTATTTCTACCTTCTACAGTGCAGTTCTTCTACTGTAGTTCTTAGCTTGACTGGTCAAAGCATGCATAAGAGTAGAACCACCTCTTGTTATGTTTAGCACAGTGACCATTGCATACCTGAGAGGTGAAAAGCGTATGAGGATTTACTGTAGGTTTTCAGTAAACAAAATAAGTTCATCAGAAGAATTGTAATATGATACTAATAATACGATGCAACTAGTGTCACCTGGTGGCAGTGAATGATGACACCAGACTCAAGCAAAGGGAGCACTATCGATAGAATCGCCGGCTCGAAACGATAGTTGTTGTCATCGTGCTACACACTGCACAGTGCTGAATTGCTTTCCCTTGCTTCTTTGCTTTTGCCAAGTCTTTCCTCATTCACAATCTTCCCCCGCTTCACAGACCCTTCTCTCGCTATTCATTGAGTTTTATTGCCATATATATTTTTATATAATACAATTCTAGACGATAAGAGACTCTAACTCTCTTCAAGGAGGATCGTTTTGGTGTATGTGCTTGTGGGCGCAAGTCAAAATCCAATCGATGTACATTCTCAGATTGGCGACAACAAGATGCGATTGCATTTATCCCCACTCTCATTATGTTGCTTCAATGTGTTCTCTTCTAGCGTGATTTTTGTACTGATCTTATTGTTGAGCTATGTGACACATTCCACTGCATTGTATGAAGACCAGATTGGCAAGTTTGACTGGAGGCATCGGTTTATTGGAAGAGTTGATCATGTCTTAAGACCACGAGGTTTGATTGAATTTTTATTAGTTTAAAAAATATTTGATTTATTCTGGTTTGAAAAGATGTATGGCAGGAGCATCAATCAGTGATCGTATCGACTCGAAGTGGTGTGGTTGGTGGACTACATCTCCGAAATGGATCAATTCATTGGCGAAATGAGTTGGAGGGCAAAAAATCTCTCGACTATCTCGCGAGTGGCACTCCGAAGAACTCGAGGTTAGATCCTCAATGTCCAGTGATCACGGTTAACGACCATGGCCGGTGGATTCGTTGTTGGACCACTTCGGGAGTGCTCCTCCTCGAACACTCCTTACCTCAAGAGTTTCTCGTCGAAATCGACAAAGACCCTTCGTAAGTTTGTTTGCTTTCTATTTAAACTGAATTTTAAAATTGTTTGGTAATTGTATATAGAAACATAAACCTGCAGTTTGAGTTTACTTTGACTAAAGACACCAAAGATCCTTCACTGTTGATCATGAAGACCACCTACTCGCAATCATTGATTGAGTTACTGGAGTACAATCTCAACTCGAAACAGCTAAGATCAATACGCAAAGTGACTGCTGGCAAGTGGCTAGACCGATCTACCTCTTGCCATTTGATTGGCTCAGATTATCTGATCTGCACTGACCAAAAAGAGCAACAACTTCAATTTTGGCCATTTGCGGAAGATCAATTCAAGAGATTTCCTCTGTCAACTTTTGGCCTCAAGTCAAGTCAAACCAATCAGATTTACAAGTTTCTGACACTGAAGACTCTTCCTAACTATCAAGACCAAACGGTGACAATTTCAACGAAGCAGTCCGTAGCCAAGTATTTTGCACTAAACATAGGTGGCGAGGGCATGGTGTTGTTCAAAATTACTACCCAACCTGCTGCCACCATTAACTTGGTGAAAATCTTTCCTTTGGCAGTTCAACTAACTTTAATTCCACTCACTTCACAACAAGAGGGCGAGGCTGACCTAGACGAGTCTGAGTTTGGTGTTGCTGTCTTGTTCACCAAAAAGGAATCAATTCCTTATCAAGATAAGTCGGATGCTCGTCACGGTGAACGTGTTTTTGCTGTCAAACTGGCCATTTTTCACCTTGATACTTGGAACGAAGTGGAGTCTATTTCCTCTAAATCGATATTATTAGAATTTGGTTCCAAGACTTCGATTGCACCAATTGTCTCTACTGGCAAGTTGGTGAAGAGATTGGATGACGAGTGGTCAATTGATAAATTTGAGATCATTCCTATACGTGGTGTGAGTGTGGTGAAAGGACGAAGCCAACGACGATATACCTACAAGATGCTACTATCAACCGAGGATGGCACTCTGATAGTTACCAATCTGATGGGTAAAGTAAGTTGGTCCCGCGAAGAAGCACTAGCTGAGATAGTGAGTCTCACTATGCTCGACTTGCCCTTGTCGGAGACGGAAGCCACGCTCGAACAGGAATATGGCTTTGGTGGCACCAGTCGTAATGTGTTGACACTGTTCGTTACGCGCATCAAGTCACAGTTGGTGCAACTCTCGAGTTTCGTTCGGTCGCTACAGCACTCGATTCAACACCTGATGACAAGAATTAGTGTGAAGCGTACCTCTAGACGACTGAGTGACGAAGAGCGCGAACTTAACCCGCATCTCGATTCAGAGGAGAGCCTTGAGGAAGATGTTGATGAGGAAGAAGAGATTCTTGTGCGTGACTACTTTGGTCTTCACAAGGTGATTCTTGTCCGCACTCAAGTTGGAAAACTTTTCGCAATTGATTCGCTATCAGGCAAAGTCATCTGGTCTAAGTACGAGCCTAAAATCAAAGTAGAAAGGTAATTTAAAAAATCCACTAAATTGAATTGTTCATGATAATCACAATGAATTTATTTTCTAGCTCTGATGTGAAGTTTCCGATTTGGACTCAGAGGACCAGTGCTCACTTTCCACATTCGGCGATGTGCACTTTTCTAGTAGACTCACCAGATGAATCTCTTCTATACTCGTTTGACCCATTTACTGGCCAACAAATCGAACTACTTCATCTGCCTTACAAAATCATTCAGGCGATGCTGGCACAGACAATCTATGACTCGGAATTCCGCCGACCCATTTTGATACTCGACTCTAACTACAATGCTCACTTATACCCGGAGACTGCCAAGGATTTGTTTTCTCGTGTGGCGCCTACCTACTACATGATGATACTCAACCGTACTTCGGGTCAGGTGACTGGCTATAATTTTGCCAAAAGCGACGCTGAAGTGGGTCCTGTTGCTCAACCGGTGTGGGGTTTTAAGCTACCACAAGATGTCGACAAGATTGTTTCAATTCAGGCCGTTTTCAAACGACCACATGAGCATGTTCATTCGCAAGGTCGCGTTCTCGGAGACCGAAATGTGCTTTACAAATATCTAAATCCAAACCTGGTTACCATTGTCTGTGAATCGACTGATCAGCAAAGTAATTGAGATTTAATTGTTTGGCACTTATTCATTAATTTCGTATAATTTAGATTCGATTACGCTTTATATGGTGGACTCAATCACAGGCAACATTGTTTATTCCATTGTTCACCGACGTGCGAGAGGACCAGTTCAAATGGTTCACTCTGAGAATTGGGTTATTGTATGTTTTTTAGTTGAATCTTGATTGGCATTTTAACTCTTTGTTTGGCAGTATTCTTACTACAATGACAAGATGCGTCGTAACGAAATTGGTTCAATCGAGCTCTATGAAGGCTTGAATCAGATTAATGGGACCGCATTTTCCTCACTTGGACGTGATATCAAGATGGTGCCATTTGTGGAGCAGAAGTCGTTTATCTTTCCAACCGGCATCGGTGTTATGACTGACACCGAGACCCAGAAAGGCATTACCACTAAACATATCCTCAGTAAGTTGTTGCTTGCAGTGCAGTTGATTGGCATTCATACCTTGTTTGTGTTAGTCTCGCTGCCGACCGGTGGTTTGTTGGAGCTGCCCCGTGCCTTCTTGGACCCTCGACGACCGATCAAACCGACCCAGGAACACGCCGAGGAAGGTCTCATTCCCTATATGCCCGAGCTACCTATTCCTTCCGAAGCAATGATTAACTACAACCAAACCATCATGTCAGTGCGCGGCATTGTCACTGCACCAACTACTCTCGAGAGCACTTCTCTTGTTTTCGCATACGGTCTTGGTTTGTTTTACACTTTCTTACTTAAACCATTGTTTCAACTAATTTGTCTTGTCACTAGATATTTACTACACAAGAGCTACACCATCAAAAACGTTTGACATTTTGAAGGACGACTTTGACTATCTTCTCATAATGGCCGTTCTCTTGGCTCTAATCGCGTTGAGCTATTTGGCCAAGTATTTGTCCGCTCGCAAGTCACTCAACGCTGCCTGGAAGTGATTCCAGTCCTAGAAAGCAATATTCGGGGACTTTACCATCTAGTCGGATCAATCGCATTGGGTGCAATCACTCACACACAGTGACGAAGACAACATCCCTTTTACCTCCTCCTTTCTCCAGCATAAATTGATACATCTTGTTTTGTATTTTTCATTTTTCCTTATTTACACATAAACACATTTGTATGAAATGTAATATTAGGATTTTTAAAAATATTTTACACATTATTAAAATTTCTAGTTTTGTTATAAAAATGTTATTAACTAATAAGTTAAGATTAATGCATTTTTATAGTGAAGAATATAAAGTTATAAACATGGGGTCATGATCATAGATCGATAGCAAGTTTTAGGTCTAGGGCTAAAAATTTGCTTTCGGTTAGAGGAGGAAAAGGTTATATTCTACATATTTTTTAAATTTTGATACGATGGGGAACGATGAAAACATGCGCCTACTCTAAACTCTGGCTTTTCTTCGATTTTGCCCTTCACTAGTATTTCCCACGGGGTAACTAGTTAATACGCTATCGTCATATGTCAAGACTCCATAAAATTATGAGGTAAAATTTAAAAAAAACTTTGATAAATCTTGCATTATATATGAGTTGAAACAGTTATCAGTATCCGTTTATTGAAATGATATTTGTAAATGAAAGGAAGTCAAAGTATAGCAAGTAGAACATGGTTCCCTTGTCAACGACTCTCGACAGTGATAGCGTTGCAATCGTCGTTTGTTGTGATTGCTCTAGTGCTATGGTCTGCACCATCAAGAGGTAACGTAAACTTTGTCACAATCAGTCATAATGAGTGGTGAGTCAGTGATCGTGCCTGGGCTCGAATTTTCCTACTTTTGGCGAGTTGGCCGATTCAATGAACTACCAAAGCAGAACGGCAAGTCATTGTGCTCGCCCATTTTTACAGATTCAAGTGGTCAAATTCGATGGTGTCTTGAACTATACCCAAACGGTTGTAAAGTTGCTGATGAAGGAGCTCTATCTCTATTTCTGTATTTGCGATCACCAGAGAGAAAAGTGACCGCCAAGCGATGGTTTGCAGTGGTCGACTCCACCGGCAAGAGATGCTATGAGAGAGAATCGAATCCCAAACGGCACGACTCATCTCAATACTGGGGTTGGGGATGGAGTCAGTTCATCAGTCGACAAACCTTGCTGAACAATTCAGCTCTTCTTCCTAACCAACACTTGACCATCTACTGCAAGGTGGAGATAGTGGAGTGTGAATTGAGTTTGACTCAATCACCACCGGTGGCATACAATCTACCAAACCTAATCAAACAACTAGGTTTGTTTGATGTAAGTCTCGTGGTGAGTTGTGTAGAGATTCGCGCCCATCGCTTGGTGCTCAGTGCCGTCTCGCCAGTCTTTCGGGCCATGTTCGAGTATGACACACTGGAACGCGAGGAGAGGCGAGTCAAGATTGTCGACTTGAAACCTAGCACAGTGCGACGCATGGTAGATTTCATCTATGGAGATGTAAAACTACTTGAATCTGCCGATTTAACCAACACTGAACAGTTGCTAGATGCAGCCGATAAGGTGAGTTGATTTGCATTACTAACTAGATTAAAGTCTCGATTGTCTTGCAGTACGAGATTGATTCGTTATGCCAAGCTGTCAAGCATCGTTTCATTCTTCTGTTGACGCCTGACACTGCTACTCGCATTTTGGTTGCAGCCGACCGACATAACATCACCGATCTTCGTTCTCGTGTGGTCGAATTCATCAAATCCAAGCCACTGGAAGTGATCACCAAACCTGACTGGATTTCCGCAATCAAGTTACACTCTGACTTGATTGCCCAAATTCACCAATCGATTACCACTGAACTTGCTTCACTTCAAACCAAACAGTAACGTTTTGTTTTATATTTAAAAAAAATTTTAAAAAGTCATTCACATAAAAAATCACAATTATCTAAAATATCAAAATAAATAACATTTTTCTATAACAACAATATACATTGAAAACTTAATTCCGGTTCCGTTTAAAAACCATAATCCAAGTATGGTTTTTAAGCAATTTTTTTAAAACATATTTTTGCAACACTTTATAAATATTTCTATTCTTTTTGTTATAACATATATGAATAAAAAAGTATGTGTAGCAACAACTGAGCTCATTTACAAATCGATCTTATGATTTCAAACGCGCCAATTATTCAGTGCTTTCATATATAATTTTTGATATAAAAGAGTCATTAGTTGGAACAGTTTTGTTTGCGTGAGAGTTCCAAAAGTACCCGTAAGATCGTAGTAAATACTACGCGTCACATTATAAAGGAATTTTTAGACTCATTGCACGAGACGTCAGTCATTCCACCACCACGAAAAAGTCTAATCAATGCTCGCCATTCTTCAACTTAAACCTAAATTAATCATAAATAAAAACTAACTAACTAATTTTACACAAGTAATCAATTTTATTATATTATTATTATAAAAAAAACTTCAATCATAAATTTTCGAAAACCTTGAAAAGAATAGAGTGTCATCAAAGAGCGGTAGTTTGTTTGAATTTAAATTCCAATAATTTTGTGTATTTTTAAATTAACACGAAATGAGTATATTTATTGAAGAAACAATACCCTTAAAAATTGGATTGTTTAACGAGATGCCAACACGAACAGGTTTTCGCAAATGGCTGGGATATGGCAGTCACATTAGTCACACCATGATACCCTTTCGCATCGATGGCTTCTTTGAAGACTACTTTGAAGCAATCCACTCGTTGCACACCTGTCACCGGCAGACTCGAGTACTAGTCACGTGGTTTTTCAATGTGTTCTCCATACTGGCTTGTGGTTATCTCATTCTTTTCTACCTCTTGCCATTGGAATCCCTCTTTTGGCAACATGTCTTTTACGATGTGCTCTCTTTGGTTAACCTTAGCTCCGATGTCAAAATATGGAGCTTACCAATAATGCCTATGATGGCATATTTTTACTATCTCTTATATATTAGTCCGGCTCATCATATAAATTTTCTGGTGCGGCAAATTTTAATAGTACAGCGAGAATCAATCTTCACCTTACAGTTCTTTCGGGGCAAACCTACCAGTCTTTTCATTCGCAAAATTGTTTTTCGATTCCTTCACTTTTTTAACTTGTTTGCTTCAGCCGTCGGTAAAATTATACATCAACTTAAGCTTGAAAGTTCATACTTTAATTTTTTCTCTAATTTGTTTAGATATAATTCTTCTATTTTTCTTCATACGAAACATACTGTTTTTGATTGAAAACTATCGTTTCTTTTTGTTTAATCTAAAAGGAATCATACTTTTACTGCTCAACATATCGCTTTCACTTGCAATCAGCATCCTAATAGTGTTGTTGACGCACATTCTCATATTGACCGCTTCCATGGCGGCATGTCTTGGGATCTACTTTGTGATGGAACTAGAACAAGTGTACCGCTTGCTAAAACGTAAGCACTTGAGTGGCCACTTCCCGCCGCGCCAACTCTCACATTTCATGGTGGCCAACAATCGAGTGTTGCAGTGGGGTTTCAAGGGTAACCTTCTTTACGGACGACTCTTGTTTGCCTACCTCTTGGTGAACGCACCACTCAACGCCTATCTTCTCAACAGCATCATTCACGGCAAAGTGAGTGGCCACAATGTACTGATTGTGATGCCATTTGTCATCCAACAACTGTGCACATTCTTCGTGATTCACTGGGTGGCAGCCTCCTTTAGCAAGCGAATTCATCGCTGCAGCAAAACATTGATTCATATCAGTGTATATCACTTTGATCACTGCAAAAGTAGACGAGCCCGACTCAAGCTGGCTCATTGCATTGATCGATTCCATACTAAAAACCAGTACGGCATGACTTATGGCAAATTTGGACTTATTTCGCTTACCTCTATGACAAAGGTAATTCACTGACACTGTATCATTTTTGATGTTGCCATCAAAACTCGATTTCAGTCCAATTGTTAGTTGTCATACCAAAAAAGCAAAACATTTTTAAATATAATTTTCTAAAATAAAAATACAGGTTTAAAAACTTTAGGTTCATAATTATATTGATTTTTTGACAATGAGGCAGAATGATTTTGACGGTAACATTTACATAAAAAAATTCTGAAAAGTTTCCTCACTAAAAAGCACGATCAATATATTGTTTTCTGGAAACTTTCTTTCAGGTTAGTTTTTTCCTGTATGTCTTTTTATATTTCAAATATTCGTATTTTTGTTGGCTAATATTTCCATACCGCATATAGTTAGCAATTCTAGTTTGTTTTTGAAAGTTAATTACACAAAGTTTAGTTTTGAGTTAATTACTAGTACAGTACTGTTTATATTTTTAAACTCTCACCTTTACAGCTACATTGTTATAGATTTGAAAAGTATACATTGTTACTAAGATTATAAAAATATAGTACAATTCAATATTATTTGTTTAAAAAATATTTAAATAGCATTTGTTGCAATAAAGCAGAGCCAAAAAACAAGTCAAGATTAAATGCAATGATAATTTACACTTGTACACAGCCACTAAGCTTACTTAGAAAACTTGTTGTTTACTAAAAGTAATTTGTTTTGATCCTTTCTACCTGACAGTATCTGATGGTCTACTCCAAGGTGATGATGATAACCTACAAGATGTTGTTGAAGAAGTTTGAAACAACGTGATATCGATCTCTAACTTTATCTCACTACTCATGTGATCTATCGATCTGTTTGTTGTTGGTTGCCATTCTTTTGCATACAAACTCTTAAACACAAAATACATTAATCATCATTAACGCAAATGTCAATGGGAAGAGTTAAACCAAAACCAATAAGTGCAAGAATGCAATAACAAAGTGGAAATTATTGAACAATTGTAATTTTTAGATAAAATGAAAAATGAACTTTAATTTACTTCCGCATTCCATTTTAATTATAAACGCTTTAAGAGTGTTCTAAGATCAATTTCACATTTATGTTAGTAAACTGTTTATTTTTTCAATAATAAAAATTTATAGAATAATTTAAAGACTATGACTTGTTTGGATTGAACTCAAAGTTGCAGAGATTCTTTAGGTTGTAACTTCTAGCCCATGGTTGACAAATGAGCAAAAGTCATTAACACAATAACTAGCACGCACCCGGGGTTTTCACTTAAGTTGATGATTGTTAGATCACAAGTATATAGTTCATTAGTTCATCTAACTTGGCTTGTGGGAATTGTTAAGAGTATTGTTTTGTGCAATTTCTAAGATTCACAAAAACAAATTTTCATTTAAAACAGTTCACATCAGCTTCTATGTATTTGCTTACATTCAAATTGCAACTTTAACTTATTTCTAGTAATATATAGTTTTTTCACACAACAATTTATTATTGTTATTTAAAAAATTAATATAGTTTTACAAAGAAAACGATCAAACATATTTAGCAAAAATGAGTTCTTTTCTCGAAGAGTTAGGTCCTCGACAAAGGCAATCGTTTGTAGGTGAAATGTTGGTACTAGTTCGAGTGGAATTGCGACAAATAGTGAGCCATATTTTGCACACCATGATTCCATTTCGCACCAATGGCTACTTTGAAAGCTACTTCGAGCTCATCTACGCACTGCACGGTCGCCATTGGCGCACTCGACTACGACTCATCTGGCTCTTCAACATGATCACTCTTCTAGCCATGGGTTACCTCGCACTCCTCTATTTCAGACCAGTGGAATCACTCTTTTGGCTAAATGTTATCTACGATTTGCTCAGCATACTCAACTTGAGTTATAAAGTCAAGCTGTGTAGTTTACCAATTTTTCCAATGATGAATTACTTCTACTACCTCTTCTACATTAGTCCAGTGTTGTGTATCAATGCACTGGTACGCCAAATCATTATACTTCACCGTGAATCCGTTTTTACATGCAAATTTTACCACGGCAAACCAACCAGTGTTTACATTCGTGACATTGTATTCCGTATTCTTCACGCCTCTAAGCTTTTTGCTTTTGCAATTGGTATGATTGTGATTGCACAATTTATTCTAACCACATTACTTATTGCAGATCTTGCTATGTCCTTCTACTTGATACGTAATATAACTTTCATAGTGAAAAACTATCACTTCTTTCTGTTTACCACTTTTGGAATATTTTGTTTGATTCTAAACCTCATGATTTTGCTAATGACTGATTTAGTTTCAATTTTAATTACGCATATCTTACTACTAGCAGCGGTTATGGCCGCATGTCTAGGAACTTATTTTGTGATTGAACTGGAACAAGTTTATAATTTGCTCAAAAGCAAATATCTCATTACTCTCTTTCCCTCACGTCAACTGTCTCATTTCATGATGGCCAACAATCGAGTGTTGCAGTGGGGCTTCAAAGCCAACCTTCTATATGGTCATCTTCTGTTCGCCTACCTTCTGGTGAACGTACCACTCAACGCATATCTCTTGATGAGTATCATTCATGGCAAGCTAAGTAACACCAACACAGTGATTGTAATGCCTTTTGTGACGCAACAACTAGTGGCATTTTTCTTCATCCACTGGGTGGCCGCATCTTTTAGCAAACGCATCCACCGATGCAGCAAAACGTTGATTCACATCAATGTGTGTCACTTTTATCATTGCAAAAATAGAATAACTCGACTGAAATTGTCTCACTGCATTGCTCGGTTTCACACCAAAAATCAGTATGGCATGACTTACGGCAACTTTGGGCTTATTTCACTTACCTCCATGACAAGAGTAAAGAATTGTTTATTTTATAATACAGTTAAAATTTCCTAGAATTAAAGTTGAATAACCGAAAAATAAACACGAATGATAATATTTACATTTGAGCTCAGAAATGTTAATTTCTAAAACCACTCATTAATTTTTGGCTAACAATTTGTTTTTTTACTTGTGATAGTACTTGATGATCTACTTCAAGGTGCTAATGATTACCTACAAGATGCTGATTAAAGAAACGGAATCGACATAATCGATTGTCTACTTTTGGTACTTGGTTTCTTATCGATTCTTTGTCGGCAATTCAAACTATGCATAGTCATGACACCATCTTTGGGAAGAAAAAAGTGAATGTAAACTTTCATAAAAGTAAATTAATTATCTTCTGACAACCCTTTGCTCTTTCGAAATCACTTTATGGCAATTTTAGTTCACGAGTTTTGACTTTGGTCTCGGAGATAAAAAAAATAAATATGACGGAGTTTCGGGAATTTGTGCTGAAGTATTCATTTGAAATTTACTTCTCACAAGAACATTGGTGAAAATAAACAATTTTCATGTAGTTTGTGTTGTTAAAATTGTGTTACAAGTGGAGTTATTAATTTAATAAAATTTAATAACAACTGAATAATGAACTTATTTCTTGAAGAATCCATGTCTTCTGAATCAAACTTAGATTGTACTAGAAAGTCGAACAAAGTTCGTTCATTTTGGCTGAAACTAGTGAACCATATCTTTCATACGATGATACCGTTTCGGACCAAAGGCTACTTTGAGAGCTACTTCGAAGTAATCGAAGCACTCTTCATTGAAAATGAGCGATTGATCACTCGACGAGTGCTCACTTGGTTGCTCAATTGCATTGCTATTCTTGCATCTGTCTACCTAGCCATTCTCTACTTCTGGCCATTGAAATCATATTTCTGGAATAATGTTGCTTTTGACATGCTATATTTGTTAAATCTGAGTCCAACAGTCAAGTTGATAGTTATACCAAATATTCTTCTTCTCAACTATTTTTACTATAAATTTTATCTCAATTCGAAGATACGTGTGAATTTTTTGGTTCAATATATTATAATTTTCCAACGACAATCAATATTCACGTCTAAATTTAACTGTGGCAAACCAACTAGTCTCTACATTCGCCTCATTGTCTTTCGCATTCTTATTTTTTCTAAATTATTTTCATTATTCTTAGGTAAAATTTGAATAATTTAAAATAACAAATTCAAATTTATTTTTATTTTCAGGACTGAATATGCTCTATTTTTGCATAAATGATATTTTGTTTATAGCAAACAACTACAATTTTTTTCTATTTACCCGATTCGGAATTTGCTTGCTGGCATTAAATCTTCTGGTTGTGATAGTAACATTTGCAATAATACTTCTAGGAACGCATATTATCATACTCATCGCCAACATGTCGGCTTGTTTAAGCATCTATTTCATGATAGAACTGAAACAAAGTTATTGCTTGCTAAAGGACAAATATCTTGAAAGATCTGTTTTGCCTAGGCAGTTAGTTCACTTCATGATGAACAACCATCGAGTACTGATATCTGCATATCAAATCAATCTTATCTACGGTCCAATTCTCTTTAATTATCTACTGGTAAATGTACCCCTCAACGCATATCTCTTGATGAACATTTTATTTGGCAAACTCAGCATCTATAACAGACTTATAACTGGACTATATGTAGAATCACAGTTAATCACATTCTTCATAGTACATTGGGTAGCTGCATCTTTCAGTAAACGAATTCACAAATGCAGCAACATTCTGATTCACGTCAATATGCATCATTTTTTCCATTGCAAAAGTAGACTAATTAAATTAAAACTAGCCCACTGTATCGATCGGTTTCACACCAAGAATCGGTATGGCATGACTTACGGCAAATTTGGACTTATTTCGCTTACCTCTATGACAAGGGTAATATTTTTATTAATGTTGTTTTTCATTGTTGTTTAATTTAAAGTTTAAACCAAACAAGCATTTGTGTACAAAAATATTCTTATGCAATTATTTGCAAAAATAAATGCTCTAGTGACTTATAAGTTATGAAAAATGCTTGTTTGGTTTTAGTAGGTATCGCAGCCAAAGCAGTTTCTTTGTTAAAAACATTTTCAAAGAAACAACTATTTTAATTTTCTTTATGATTAGTTTTTCTTGCGATGAAAACCTTATGCCACTAACTTAATAAATACGATTCATTATTCTGTTTTTTTAACAGTTCATACTGATCTACTCAAAGGTGTTAATGTTTACTTACAAGCTACTACGAAAGCAACTCAATTCAACAAATATCTCATCATTTAAGATTACGGAATGTGATATACCACCTCTCTACTGTGGAGATTTGCAAATACACAATAATACATTGAATGAAACATAAACCTATCTTATAATGACTTTTAAAATAAAAATTTTAATAAACCTAGTGAATTGTGTGATTTACGAGTACACATCTCGAGTCTCGCAGTGTGCATGTTTAGCACTTCTCAATTAATTAATGCTTATATATAAGCATGTGTGAGTTTAAGTTTGAAAAACTCATCTAACTTGCAAGTACAGTTTTCTCGCTAGATGGCCTTATTGTTCGCAAAAAAACAAAACTGAAATGTGTTACAAGTACATTTTTTGCAAAAATTAATTTATTTTTATAATGTTCTAAACTAAATTAAAGTAAAAATGAGAAAAATAAACGAAGTTTTCATATTTATTTTAAATAATTTTTGTAAATAACGAATCGGCACACTTTTGGATGAGCCCAAAGCGATGTAGTTCGCCCCGCCTCACCTACCCCTTTGACCAATCAGTGCAATCACCAACCGATGACCATTCTAGAAAGTCTCGTGAGTCAAGTTGTGAAATATCTCGCACAGTGGCACTCGCATTGAATTACACAGTTGTATGTTGCAATTCGGTTTTGGTAAATCTCGAATAAATTTTCTCCTAAGTTTACGATTCCAACTAACTTGACATGACCAACGTGACTATGGCTATGGCTTTGCTGGCTGATATTTTTTCGGATAACATCGAAAGCGACTTTGTGCTCAGCTCAGACAGCACGTTTCATTGCGCACCCGAGCGTCGTTTCTTTCAAAGCTTAACTACTTTCGATGATGGCGATACTGTTCGGACTACCACTGGACAAGAGTACAAAATCGAGGGAGTCGGCACGGTTCGTGCTCACGGATTCTACCTGCACGATGTTCTCTTTGTGCCATCACACCCTGTGGCGATCATCTCACTTTCCACTTTGGTTCGCTCGGCTGGGTTGAGTTTTGAATTCAGTGATAAAGGTGTGGTTCAAAACCACTCATCTTTGGATGTCTCTGCTCGTGGTGGAACTTTCACTGTGAAGCTCGGTGAAGAAGATCCGTCTTTGGTTGGCACTGAATCGAGTTCTTCTGACCAACTCAAGTTGTGCGAGCAATGGGTGGTGAGCACCAGTGCACCTCGTCATCTTTCCCCAAAGCGGCTAGATCATGTAACTTTTAGTCAAATGCAACTGAAGAAGATTCACTTTGAACCCAGGGCAATACTGAATGTGATCTCCGTGACACAGCTTGTCGCCGAAGGTTTTCGTGTATTCTTCGACGAAGACACCGCTCTCATTTCCAACAACGACTACGAGGTGGTGATGCGAGCCCCATGGAAAGATGGACTTTACATCTGCAAGAAGCCGAAGCTTTCTCAAGCATACTCTTGCTCACTTATTTCCAAGGCACAAGGTATTGACAAAGATGCTAATGATTTGACCAGAAAGCAAGGTGGAGCAGTTTTACATGTGTTTCTTTGATCAAACTCTTCTGACATATCGCTTCCGTTTTTAGGCACTCGAGTGAATCAAGCGTCGAATTCAGTCAAGGTTGAGAAAAATGCGATGGAGTCTGAGTCAAGTGAAGAAGTGAAAGTGGTTGGCTTGATTGAACGCACCTATCGGAGATCTTCTCCTCACAAGTGGGCCTTCACTGATGACTCGAACTGTCATGCTACCCATGACAAGTCTATGCTAAGTGAATATAGGGAATTTAAGCGCGATGCTTACGTTCAAGTTCGATCTCACTACCGCCAACTTTATTTGGCTCATGGTATGGGCACGGTTCACTTTGATGACTTCAGCGTCTCCTTTGTTTTGTATGTACCCGATCTTGAGTGTAACATTGTTTCACTCCAACGTCTTCATCGAATCAAGAACATAACATACAAAATTAATGATAACATGCTCACGATTTTCAAGTGCACTGGGAATGGGTCTCGCATTGTCTACAATGAGGCCGCCTGCTCTGATTATGTGTGGATTTTAACTTGGCGTGGTAGATGACTTTATTAAAATGTAATTGTAAGTCAATATTGGAGATCATAAATTATTTCTTAAAAATTACCTGATTAGCACTCCATCTCTTGTCAAATTGAGAAACTAAAATTTTGTACATTTAAAATGGAATCTGGTTGAGTCCACACAAATTTACACTTAGTAAACTCAGTCAGGGATTTCGGGAAAGAATGACGCTTATATTTACCAGAAAATATAATAAACAAAGAAAAGTCAGTTATTAAGTTTATTAAGCTTAAACGAAAGCAAAAAATATGTTTTTTATAAGTACGACACAAAGATTAACCGATGGTTAGAGAAGTTAGCGTAGAGTGATAAGTGATGTCATTGAAAGCGAAAGCAAGCATCAATTAGAACACAGAAAGACGTCATTTTTGGCGAACGACGGTCATCATCACGATAATCACCCTCACTGTGTGTGAAGTGCTAATCTTTTCTCGTAGGTGATTTTACGTGCACTTGCCTTGCAAGCATGAAATTGTCCCGACAGGTATCGAGTTAATTGAACAACAACGAAATACACGAAAAAACACAGGAAAACAGGTATATCCTCTTTCTCCCCCTCTCCGTGAGATGTTAATTAAAGATTATTATTAGTGTTCTCGAGTTGCACTAGATGTCTCTACTGGCGATCGATGTCTGATAGAGATTGCAACGAGATCTTCATCATTTAGGCGAGTTTTACGTAGGTACTTTAATTTTAATTGATGGTGTTTATTATCCAATTCACATCAACTAATTGACAGCGTCATTCCAAAAAAAATCCTCTCGGTTTTCAACTTGTGATCTTTTGCAGTATATATTGTTTGATTGACAACACATATGAATATATTTCACATGCATACACTGTGAATCTCACAACCGGTATATATCATCATAAAATTAAGTAAGATAATGTACAGATTTTATTTTAATGCTCAATAAAAATCACTTACTTTACTCATTTTAAATAGAACTTGACTTGTGATTTGCATGAGTGGAAAGCGTGTTCTATATGAACTAATAAATAGAATGACAAGAGTTATACAACATTTAGAAAGCTACAAAGTCTTTCAAGTTCAACTTGTTTTTTGAACCAAACACTCCGAGTGAGGCAAGTTATAGCAATATTAACTACGATTTCTACCGGAAGTAAATACTTGTGTATTTTGAAAATATCAATATGTAGTTAGTTTCGACGAATTGATCGATTTATGTGAAATTTTAACTTTCAAGTACCAATTTAGTTTATCTATTGTATAAAAGGTCAAAGTATAATATATTATATGATATGATTTAGCTACTGGAAAAAAGTAGATACATAATGTAGAAAATATTATTTCTTTGAAACTACCCTCAGATTTGAATGGGAGATGAATACCAATCAGTCAATACAGGAAATGCCAAGTGTAATGCAAAAATGTAAAATAAATTTCATGGAAAATTGTTATTATTACATTCGCCTTTAGCTTAAATTCACCTTGTGTAAGACTGATTGACACAATTTTTTAACTTTCTAAGCTTACAACAATCAAAGTTGTGATGATTAATTGAGTTGCACTTGCCACACATGATGAGTTGATTATAATTGAAATGACATTTAATTGAATGTGACAGAATCATCTAACCTGTGCACTAATTAATAAATCACCCTTTGTTGCGATTTGCACTTGGACAAATCTCAATAAATGAGTAACTGTTTGTTTGATTGACGTAAATCATTGCTTGTTAACAGTAGGAGGTACTCCTGCCGGCATAACGACCGCACCTGACACATCTTTGTTCATAAGTCAACGTTTGTTTGATCGATTGAACTGAATTCTTTTCTAGTCTCCTATTTTGGTACTTTACAGTCAGTAAATTTTTAAGTGCCTCCTACTGTTTAAGCTATTTTTGGTTTTAGTTAGGTGCAAAGTGGTAAGGCGCATTTCAACATCCGTTTTTCAGTGAAGGAAACACTAGTCTTCCAGATTAACAATTATTTGGGAGAGGTTTGACACAAGCAAATTCAATAAAAAAAAGTGCATTTCCTTAGGAAACTACATAAAGGGTTATGTCAATTTTGTCAATTGAAAACTTGCTTAACATGTTATACTTTAGATTATTACAAATTCAAATTTACTTAACTTATCCAGCTCATTTTTAGTAGTATATGTTTGATTTTTAATTTAAGTAGTAAATAAAATTTTAGTCAATTTGATTAAAAAAAATCTGATTATTTTAAAACCACTTCTGTATAGTTTGAGATGATATATTACTGTTTTTATATTACTGCATTGATTCTATTTGATTTTGTATTTTAATCAGACTACATTTTACAATCAAATTAAATTTTCAAACATGATTGTTTGATTTGAATTTGACTGCATGGTTTGGATTAATGTTTAGAAATTGATGGTTAGAATACGAAAATAGGAGGATAGAACAAAATTAAACTCAATCGATCAATCGATTGCTGACTTAGAGACAAAGACACATCTCGGTGTGTCAGGTGCGGTCGTCTGGCCAGCTAGAGTGTCTACCTGTTGTTCTGCACTTGTACCTCCTCCTATTGTTAAGCCTATTAGCAAAAAATAAAAATATAAAACACAACGTAATATATAGATAATAATAGAACAAATTGAGATTGCTCTCGCTAGACACATACAAATGCAATCTACTTCACACTTTAGTGCTTATTGCGAAACAGCCACACAACATATATCGGTGTTTTTCAGGTGTACAGTGAACTCGAGATAAATCTTTTACACCGCGTTACATCAAGTTTACAAGATAGTGCGGTTTATCACTTTTTATTTTTTACAATTCAATTTCTTGAAACTTGACTTATAATAAAAATGGGTACTAAAACAATTTTTTAAGCAATAGTTGATAATAATACAGTTTATTCTGGTGCGATTGGATAGTTGTCATAGAGAAGCAAGATAAGATAAGACCAATATATAAAGTGGCTTGACTTGAGCTTCTGCTCATAGCAACAATGTAAGTGAACCTAATATTGCTTTTATTGAGAGTTGCAATAATTCTAATCACTCACAAACCATTTAACAGAGTTTGAAGTTATAAAGCAAGAGATATACATAACCGTTTGTTTTTGTGTATTATTAATAACCTTACTGAAAGTCCTTTATGCCAATGTAAGTTGTTGGAGAAATTACCGAGAGATTACTGTAGTGAGAAATGAAATGGAAAGTGATGTCTAGCATCAGTGGGGCTTCGGGAAATCACTGACATCGAGAGAGGGCGTGTGGTGGCGTGTGAAGCCAGCGGTAGTGTCAACACGAGCAACTCGTGCCCCTCTCTGACTAGTGCCTGGTCAGAGGTGGACAGTGGGAGCCAGTGCTCGTGCTAGAGAGATAGAGAGAAAGCAAGCCAGCGGGCGGAGGCGAACGAAGTGAGCAACTTGATCGAGAAGCGGGTGGCGAGCAAGAACCACGGAGCGACGGCCGTGATAAGTCAAAAGTGCGTGACGTGCCTATGGAAGCTAGTGACTACCACGAACAACTTGCTGGCGCACTGGCCACTCACTCCCGCTGGTGAACGGTCCACCACGCTGCACCGTCACCCAAACCACACTCTGCCACCCTTAGGGGAACTTGCTTGACCACGCACTGGACACCCCGACTTTCCCTCTCCACCTTCGAACCCTTTTGGTATATAAGTGGTCTGGCCAAGTCTCATCATTGCCTCGGTTGTTGCGGTAGTCTGCATCGGCAGCAGAATGCCATTCACTGAGCCTCGTGATTGTTGATGTGATATTGCAAGGTCTGGTAGTGGCTTGTGATCGACCCGACTAGCTGTCCCATACTCCCCACACCGACCCCACTCCGGTTCCCCTTGGCACTGGACTCTTTTAACGATGGCCAACCTCCAAAGTGAGAACGTGAATCGTGGTATACGATACTACCTGTCGCAGTATTGGCAAGAGAATGGTGATCCACGCACTGCAGGGTTGCCCCTTTTTCGCGAAGGTCCATGGCCTACCCTCTTTGTGGTGGGCCTTTATCTACTCTTTGTCACGCGAGTCGGGCCCAACATGATGAAGAACCGGCCTGCTTATCAGTTGCGCGGTCTAATGCTTATTTACAACTCACTAATGGTGGTAGTAAATGCATATTTCCTCTTTCAATCACTGGTAAGTCATTCTGCCGGTGCAATCTGTGAGCCAATGTGCTAACCTAACTGATACGTGCCTTGATAGAAATGGCTCGACTATGGTCGAGAGCTGTTTAACTTTAAATTCCCCAATCTGAAGGAAGCTAAGTTCCACACAGAAGTAGTGAAAGAAGAGATCTGGTCAGGTTATCTTTACTGGTTAACCAAATTCGTTGATCTCCTCGACACGGTCTTTTTTGTGTTGCGCAAGAAGTACAACCAGGTGAGCATCCTGCACCTGTACCACCACAGCATGGTACCAATACTAGGCTGGCTCTATATCTGGTACCGATTCGGGGTGCCAGCAATCTCGTTGTTCGCGTTGCTCAACTCCACCGTGCACGTGATCATGTATTCGTACTACGCCCTAGCGGCACTTGGTCCTGCCGTGCAGCCATTCCTTTGGTGGAAAAAGTACATCACACAAATCCAGATGGTGCAATTTGCCATGCTCATTGCCTACGGCATAATCGTTTTCAATCTCTCTGACTACCCGTCCACCCCGTTCTGGGTCGCCACTAGTCAGCCACCCATCTTTTTCTGCTTCTTTGCCAACTTTTATATCAAATCTTATTTCAAGCGAGAAAAGAAGCTCGATTAAATTGGCCTCTTTCTCCTCTGATCCTGCTTTCTTCTTCACCCCCTTGTAGAATACGTTTTTTGAAATAACTTGTAGCTTCACTTTTTTAAAAGAATAAATATCCAAAGATATTTTGCATTTTTCGTGACATGATGACAAAGTGAATCCTTGGCAAAGTTTAAGGTGGTGGAGAAAGTAAGAAAGAGTGAGAAAGTAACACAGTTGGACTTGGGTTGTCTGTCTGTCGATGTCGGTGTTCATTTGGTTAACCATTCTCACAGTTCATGCTGTGTTGTAGTGTGTTCGGTGTGTATGACCTTCAAAAACGCGCGAAAGCAGCCGTGGGAAATGGAACCATTGCAGAGCAATCGTTCATGTCACTACTGGCTGACTTGTGCACAGGGCGGTAGCGGTAGTAGAACTACTGAGCTTCATTTCCGCACTCGACCCACAGCAGTGGCATTGAGACCAATTACCTGTTCCAGTGCACATCCGATCAGTAGCAGTCATAGTGAATGTATACCTCATTGCCACCCCCGATTGGACTGGATTACCGGATAGGGAAGAATGCAAATTGGTCAGTGCTGCGTGACTGGCCGGAAGTCAGTCAGCTAGTAGTTGATAGAGACGTTTCGCGCGCTGGACAACACACCACTTGTCACCGTGTGGTGTATTGTGTGAGACATTGTAAGACTGCCCACCTATCCTTGGATGCGCATTGTAAGTCATGCGAGCTGCCGGTCACTGGTGTGTGTTGCACACACAACACACCATCATCTAAATTTCCAAGAAAAGTGACTACTATCATCGCTCGACCCAAATTGAGACACGCCGTGATGACATCAGGTCAGGATTGCACTTGGCCAACCCTGCCTGGTGTCACTTACCTCTTGTGCCACGCTATCTCATCCTTTTCCTTACCACATATTATTCCTTGTTTACTCGAATCGGCAATTGGTAATAATATAATAAAATGGAAAACTACAAATGACGCAAAATCGCAATCAACGTGATTGCAAAACTAGAAGAAAAAGTGAGTGGAGTAAAAGATAAAACCAGGTGTAGTGAAACAAAGTGAAATTTCCAAGTCATGCACTAGCAAAAATCTTTTGATTATTTCATGTCCACTGAGGAGAAGAAAAAAGCAGCTTTTGTTGGTGATAGAAAGAACTAATTCATAGCAATAGCTGACAAAAGGGAGACTAATTGGCGCACACACCACAGGGTTGTGCCCAGTGATTGCGACACTTAGAATGTCAGCCATTCCACCACCAAATACACAACATTTTTGCCTTAAGTGATCAAAAACAATACAGTGAAAGATCGATTTCTCACTTTCACCAGTGAAAGTAGCGCAGTGGACTAGGAAGTCAATCAGCGGCGACAAACAGCTATCATCTCCATTTTTAGCCAGATCACTGCGTAGCCACTTAAACATTGGGCATATTTTATGGCTTGTGACACAAATGAGTCGTGCGCCGAGTGCCACTGGGGCACTATGGCGACATCTCAATCAATTAGACAATGCAAACGAAGCGGTCCGAGCTTGCGGTGGCGAGTAAATAGACGAGCAAGAGGCCATGCTCTCGCCTCCACGCGAAGTGAACTCTTTCTCACCTTTCTCCTTCTCTTTGCCGGTTTTCCACTTTTGTTCGGGCTGCCTCTCGGCCCGGTGTGCATGGTTTATACGCTGGGCGTCACCGCATCCTGCCGAGTAACGCCAGGGTAATACACCTCGCTCCTCTTAATGCGCCGATCATGACACTGGAAAGTGATCAGCAGTACTGCAGCACACGCTGTGACGTCCGTCACCGGCGAGAAACGCAATCGTGATGCTTGTCAACAAACCTGCTTTAACTATGGCTATTTGCTTTCGTTTCAACGTGAATTGACTGGTGGTGTCGATTGCAAGGAACAAGAGTAAATCCTGTCTGGCTCGGTGCACGATACTCGAGGCACAGAAGTGTCCACAGAATTGCTCGATCCACTTAGCACTGGTACACTCGCCATCACTTCAATTTCCTTCAACCTTGATGCTGAAAGGTGCATGTCACAGCAGAAGATAGTAAAATATTAGTACCTCTTTCGAAGAGAGCAATATTATAGACAAAGCACTGCACAATCATCACTAATTCGCATAGCTAATGAGTCTAAGTAAAATACAAACAAAAGAGAGATTTTCAATCATTTTTGCATGTTTGATTTTATTCTGCATCAGACATGACTTGTTATTTTTTCTGATTTATTGTGAGATCTAATTGGAAAAATACTGCTGAAGTTTGGTACTTCAGATAAGATGCTTTTGCAAATTGTACTGTTGTTAGGGTTGTGCAGATTATCCAAACAACTTGGCCGTTATCAAGCCACCTACGGCAATGATAATAATAGTAAAATAAAAAGTTTTCCAGATAAGTATACTATAAATTAGTTCAATTAGTCTGGTGCGTTTTATGACGACTATGATAATCAATTAAATTTTGATAATGGTACGATTTTGATTTTCTTGCCAGATCTTTCTACTATTGAGTTTTTTTGTATCATACAATTAAAGCTTATTCTTATTTCTTTCTAGATATATTTCATTCAAATTTTTGGTTGTTAAAACTTGAGTTGGAATTATCTTTTAATGACTTTTGTATTACTAAGGATAATTATGAATGAACTACTGAATTCTAGGACAAGTTAAAAACATACACACACACCCGAGTTGAACTTTGTTGTTTACATTTTGAAACAAACAAAAGTAAACAACAAACTTAAACTTTAAATTAAGTTTATGATAAAAGAAATTTCCAAATCTTAGCTGTAAACCAAAAATGGTAGATCATTAACCTTGGTGATAAAGAGGGTGAAGTAGGTCTCGTGAAGTCTTCTCTAATGATCTATCTAGATTTTGCTAGTACATTGGGTGCCACTTCAAAAGTGAGTCACTCAAACACACAGACAGACTACAGGCATAAATACAAACACACCGGGACAGACAGGCGTGAGTCATTGTAGCACTTTTTTGAAACTTGCCGCCCTCGGTTGGTGCTGATAAGACTGATAAAAATAGTGGCTTCCGCTAGGCAACTGATTAGCAGCCAAGTACTCTCGGGTGACGAGGCAAAAGCAATCTAGTGATTGTTTTGGTGGTGGTCAAATGGTCAACCTGTGGCTTGGTGACTGGGTGGCTCAGTGGCCTCCCAGCCACCGAACGCGAGGGGGGCTTCGGTGTGGAACCGAAGTAACTCTGGCGCGCTGGCGGCCACTCTCCTTTTCGAGATCGCTCACTCACTCACTCAGTTAGTGGTGGTTCCACCTGCATGAACGCGACGGGCGCATGCAAGAGAGCTACTGCCACTTTTGTCTGTTTGACTTGTGACACTGACATTTAGTTTGAAACTGGCCATTGGTGAGGCGAGTAGTGTTCCCAGACTCGCTCCAGCCCTACCAACATTGACCGCCATCACCAGTGCCATCTTTTTGTCAGTGATCATCAATCGCCACTTTGGACAATCAATCAATCTACCGCCGGGAATTACTCAACCCTTATTCGTAGGTGAATATCCATAAGTCGCACAATTGTGCTCATGGCACCGCATCACAACAGGTAATTTTACCCAGTATATTGGTGTTAACATTTCCACTTGCGTTGGTGGTGACTTAAATGTATCGAATATATGACAGTGAATGGGGTGAAAGTGTGTAGCACAGAGTAACCAATGTCAGACGTAATCAGGAAACTTCCACTACATTGTTTTATTACTTATTGGTTCGATCAACTTGTGAAAGCAGTGATCACTATTGATGTAACCACTACGTATTCGACTAAATTTGGCATTGTTTGGCTAAATATTAGAAATTTTCAAGTATTTATGGATACGCTACACTGCTGATAATAGTTTTATTTCACAATACTGAACAGTAATATTACTGGATTAATCCACGTATAAATTGATGGCTCGAAAGATAGAATTGATCTAGTGCATTATTGGCCGGTGAGCTGATTGGACCATCAATACCGAACGCATTTGTTTTCCTTGTTGTTACTTTGGTGAGAGATACACCACGTGCACGCGACTCGACGATCGATCTAGATTCAGTGGCATCGATTGGTGTACTTCTCACTTGTCAATTCACCGGTGTGTTCTCTCTCTCTTGCCAGTGCTGTGTTCAGTGGCCAGATCCGAGGGAAGATCTACCCGTCAGCAAATTGGTAGCAGTACCCAGTGAAGAGTGTTGTCGCCTCCCCAGGTAATGGTGACGGGAAAACGTGCAAAGGAGAAGCACATCTGCACCAGCATCTCGTCAGCATCGGCAACGCTGCAAGTCTAGTCGTCAGTGACTGTCGCGGAGTCAATCACGGCTCACCACCCACCACTGCCGACCATAAGAAGAGCCGACCAGTGTCCAGAGAGCACCAGCGTACCACCACAATGGCTGCTGTGATGGCTGACTCCGTTAGTGCCAAGCTTGCACCAATGCCTTCACTCGACAACTACTGGGACCGTAGTTGTGACCCGCGTACTGTTGACTTTTGGCTCATGTCACGTGGACCATGGAAATTAGCCGCATTCACCCTTGGTTATATAGCCATTGTGGTTTTTGGCACTCGTCTCATGCGAAACCGAAAAGCATTTGAGTTGCGTATTCCCATGCTCGTTTACAACGTTCTTCTCGTTGTCATCAACGCTTACTTTCTATACGAATCAATCATTTGGACTCGCTTTGGCTTGCGACTATTTGACTTCAAATTTCCCTCTCAACAAGACCGCTCACCTGAAGCGATGCGCATGGTTAACATGTTTTACCTCTACCAGTGGACTAAGTTTGTCGATTATTTCGATAGCTTCTTTTTCGTTCTACGAAAAAAGAACAAACAACTCTCCGTGCTACATGTGTATCACCACATCTCAGTGCCTATCATAGGGTGGATTTCCTCCTGGGTAAGTTTCTTGTCACGTTTGGTGCCATTAGACATGTCATCTTACTCAATACCTCAATCACACAGGTCAATCCCACCATGCCGACTCTGGGTTTGTTCGCATTGCTCAACTGTTTTTGCCATGTGATTATGTACTCCTACTACGCTTTGTCAGCTCTTGGCCCAAAAATTCAGCCATACCTTTGGTGGAAAAAATACATAACCCAAATTCAGCTCATTCAGTTTTTTATCATTGGCTTCCACGGAATGTGTTTGAATCTACTACACCAGGGCTACCCATTGTTTTTCCGAATGCTACCAGTGTCACAGGCCGTCATTTTCCTTGTCATGTTTGGCAATTTTTACATCCAGTCATATTTGAATCGCAAGGCTAAACAACAGTAAAGTGGTGCGTTTCATAAATCTTCAACTAGTTCTATGTTTGCCAATGAGCTCGTGTGACGACCTTTACTCATCGTGCTTATCTTTTTCAACCGAGGCAGCAAGTCTGTCGTTCGATCACTTCCCAATCTAGTGTCTTTACTTTGCAACTGATGTACTATGTGTAATAATAAATTATTTTGTTTTAATAAATGGGTCGTTTATCTCGTCCGGTTGGCACGGATTTCCAGGATAAAAAGTCATAGAAATGAAACCAGGATTATCAATCGAGTAGGTGTTGCATCACCAACACGCTAGGCCAAATAATCCCTTTTCTCTCTGGCGTTGCCTGATTTAATTAAAGTAACTGGTTGGATCTACTTAGTGCCGAGATCAAAACAGATGCGAGAACTGGACTGAAATGATTTAGGAACGACATTCGATTGCTGTTAGTCGCTTGCGATGGCGGCACTCGCAGTGCTCCTCTTAGTGTTAGTTTATTTTGCTTCGGCTTCAATCTTTGACACACCCAACAGCAATCGAGACCAAAGTCTCGGATTCCAGGAGAACGAGTGCTTCAAGACAAGTGGCGATCTGACTAGCTGGCTGGCTAAGGCCACTTCTGGGGGACTTTACAAGCGATGGGTGCGGCCTGGAGTGCGTGAAGATGAGGCTTATTCGCCACCTCTACATGTAAATGTAAGCATCGATATGAATTCAATGGCCTCGGTAGACGAGCTCAACTCAGAGTACAAGATCATCCTCAAGATCGACCTTGAGTGGATCGACGATCGACTCATGTACAACTGTAGCCGAAAGCCAGTGACAGTGACACTCGAGTCTTATATGCTAGATCGTATCTGGTCACCAAGAATCGGAGTGCCTAATATCAAAGACCCTGATACAAGCATCATTCAGGGCGAAGCGACCTTGATCCTTGGCCAGCTTCGCACCGATGGCTACATCCACATTCGACACAGGTAATGCTGGTGGCAGTTGCCATTTCGAGTGGAGCACAGTGCTAATCGTTGTCTCCTTTCCTTTCTGAACTCCCCAACTCTCTCTCTCCGGACAGTCTGTTGCTTAATTTGTTTTGTTACCTTAACTTTGAACTATTTCCTTTTGACAAGCAAGAGTGCTTCATCAAGCTTGAAAGTCGATCGTATCTACGTCATGATTTGATTTTGAATTGGCACGGGGAGCACCCATTCCGTAACCTTGAAAGCTTCCAAATGACTGGTAAGCAGTGACAGATAGTTCATGTTCTAATTCTCGTTCACGTGAAAAGGCTTTCGACTGAATGGCTACCAACTGTACAACGACAACACCATCAATCATGTTAACTTCATTGACGATCTCTACGGAGCGAACCAGATGAGTCAGCTCATGGTAAAGCTGCACATTGAGCGCGAGTGGAACAACTACGTTCTAGAGATCTACCTTCCCTCGATTCTCTTTGTGATGATCTCGTGGCTCTCTTTCTGGATGCAAATTACTGCAGCACCGGCTCGTGTATCGCTGGGTAAGTGTATGTTGAGTTGTTCGATTCAATCTTACACTGTTGCACTTTAGGTATGACGACGATGCTCACCTTAGTGACGAGTTCGCGAGCAACTCGCGACAAATTGCCCCGTATCGCCTATATTCATGCGCTAGACATCTGGATTGCATTCTGCACGTGCTTCATCTTTCTCTCGTTGATCGAATTTGCTTTGGTCTCTTACATCTACAGCTATGGTGCCGAGAAGACTAAAGAGAACAAACAGAAAAGTCAACGTGAGACAAGGCGACGCAACTCGGACATCTTCTCCATTGCCAACAGTCGCAAAGAATTTTTTATACGTCAACGTAGCGATGTAAGATTGTACACACGGGTTAAATCAAATTAGACAATTTATAACTTAGAGATAAAATAAATCATTTTATTTTATCATTCATTGTCAAGTTACATATTATCTACGGAACTCGTTGAACACAGTAATAGCAAAAAAGTTGACAAATAAGAGGTGTAATTGTTAGTTAGTGGAATAGATGACAGAATCAAGTATGTTATTTTACCTCAAATTTTGAGCATATATCGATATCAAATTTTAGAGGGGAGTGGGGGTTTAGAGCTGATCACAATCTACTGTTGACAGTGTAAGCAATTCACTAATTTTGTTCACAGTTGGAAAGAGATGGGTTAAAATTAGAAAATTTTCATATCGATATAAGTACACGTCTCCAAACGTGGAATTGCTTTATTTTAAAATGTCATCTATCCTGCTAGCTAACAATTTAAATATTTCATTTGTCACTGTTTAAATAAATCAACTTATTTGATGTTTTTATATAATCATGTTATAGAAAAGCAGTCATTTATAAGCAGTTTATAAAATAAATTTAAACAAAATATACAAGTTAACATGCAGAATTGATTTTAGTCAAAATATCCAAAAAACAGATACTTTATGAAAAAGCTTTAAATGTACTTACTGTAAGCAAATATATACATATTGATCTTTGCAGACCACCGAATACAGTGGACACTCAATTGAGGCCAAACACAATCCTCAGTTGGTGGAAGTAGTGAGTAAACGGGGAGAAATATCGCTGAACATTCCACTGGGACAGCTCGATTCGGAGAGCGAGAAGCAGTTGGTACACTTGATGCGTAGCATGAAGCGTCGCAGCTCGGTAGAGAACCAGGGATGCTTCACTCGTCTTCTCTGTTGTTGGCTGTGGTGCTCTACCGAGTGCCACGGCCAGAAACTTGCTGATCTCATTGACCGCAAGTGTCGTCTTCTCTTTCCACTCTTCTTCGCCATCTTCAACATCACTTACTGGTGCTGCTATCTACTGTGAGTGGATGCAACTTGCTTCGTTCGTATTCTAGTCACTAGAGAGCACTCTCTGCGCTGAAACTACTTTCACTTTCGATTCATTTCACCAATGGGTTGTAATTAACAACCTCAACAATTAGTGCTTTTGCTTTAAATAATTTTTTCTATTCTATAAAAATTCACTACATAAAAAATAATAAACACTATTCTAATTTTCCCACTCAAAATTATATATTTTTGCTCTCCAATGATGTTTTGATTAGGTTGAGATAGTTAGATGTAGTCCGGTAAGGTTAATTGTATGTGATATATTTTACGTAATTACAGGCTTTGTTATACAAATATTGTGAATTTGTTGGTATAATCATTATTTTTTACCAATATATTTTTTATCATTTTAATTACGATAGCCTTGTTTTGTGTATTTTGTTATTATTGTTATTATTATTAACTATTTTAGATCTTATATTATATCTGTTAACATACTTTTGACTGTCGTCATTTACGAATCTGGATAGTTCTAAATAAACATGACAACTTTGAATATGATGTGAAAATCTTCATTTTAACATCACATTAATTTTTTCCAAATTAACTCATCATGATTAAATTATTTATATTTTAAAAAATAATTGTAATTAATCTGAGATGCAGAAAATTTTAAAAATCATAACAAAGATAGGCGAGAAAATGGAATAAATAGTTAATGAGAAAATAACAAATTAACAAAAGTCCTTCCAATTAGAACAATCCAAACTGGCGATGCACTGATAGTTAAGCCAGCAAGCCAGTCAAGCCAAGCGGCTCGTTTGGGTATGGATAACTCGGGATCACCAAACTGATGTTTCCACCGATCCACTGTCCGTTTAGGTGCACGTTTGCGGTCATAGACCAGACCCAAAAAAGCAGCGGTGTCTATCAGCAACGTATTCAGGTTGAAGTTTGCTCGCACACCAAACTCACTTGCACAGTAGTCGTAAGGAAACACGTGGTGATAGTTGTGATAAGCAGCACCTAACGTAGCCCAGATGATCCAGTCACAGTGTGTTGCACTGCAGTCCTTGTGATATGGTCGAGAACCAAAGTAGTGCGCTACCGAGTTTCCTGTGAATCAATAAGTCTAGAATTACCGTACCAATATAGAAACATTGAGAACCTACCACAAAAAGCAATATGAAGTGTGTAGACGTAGCGTAGAGCGAAACAACCGAGAAAGGCATCTATTAGATTTTCATTAAAAAAGTAACACGGAACCCAAGTGGGTATGACAATGTTCAACAGAATCATTAATGGTATGTAATAGTCGTACTGGAACTTGATCATCGGATCGGCCATTAGATCAGAAAGATCACATTCGGACTCGCGCTTCACTCGCTCAGGATGGGGGTTGAGCAATAGCCACCCAATGTGAGAATAGAAGAAACCTCGACTGATGTTGGCACAGTCGGCATCAGTGCCAGTGAAACGGTGGTGAGTGCGATGCTCACGTGCCCATCGTACTGCCGAACCTTGACCCGCGATGGTCTGACAGGTGAGTAGGAAAAGACGAAAAGTCCAGTGGGCTTTAAAGCTTCGATGAGAAAAAAGTCGATGAGCACCAGCTAGAGTACCCACCCCAGTCAACATGCCTATCAACAAAATGTTTAAATACATTCCTGTGACACGGTCTAACTATACCAAGCACGTATGCAAAAGCCAATGTCGAGTAGTGGCCATAAAATAGGGTTCTGTACATTGCCCAGAGTGCGAGCACGTGCACGAAGCCCAGTTGGAGCACGAATTGCCAGTTGATGTCTGCAAGAGTCCAACGGCGTTTCTGGCCGCTCGTAATTGTCGAGTCCATGTTGCATGTTCCGAGCTTAAGCACGCGAGTGTCACCACTAAGTGGTCATCACCAGACATCCTGCTTACATTGTCTTCACTGATGACTTACACAAGAGCTTTAACTCACAAATCGATCAAAAGAGAAGACTAATGCGAACTCTTTGTGGTTTGTTTTTGGTAACTCCTTGGACTGATTACTAATCGATGATCTTGATGCGGTGTTACGCGAGTGCACACCTACTTCCTTCTCTTCGCGCAATACAATGATATAACCATACAGCACGTTTAGTCTCAGCTGTTTCAGGAAGAATAGCGGCCTTCATTTTTCAACACGAATAATTTCAATTCAACTGATATCTCCAAAAAGGCGTTAAAGAGACAAATGTGGCACACTGGTGGCTCGTTCGTTCTATGCTAGCAGAAGCACAATTATGCTCTCGATCCCTCTTTGCTTTGTAAGTGAGTAAGGCAAATTGTATTAGTCGAGCTTGAGTAAAGAGAACCAATTCGGACTTGCATTTCGATGCCGTGGTGGTCATTTGCTTCGGTGAGCGGAGAAGAAGTGCCACAGTGGATCCTAACTGATCCACCACTCACTTCTCTCAGAGGTGCACTTCAAAACAAAAGCTGCCAATTGGCTTATCGATAGAGGCAATTTGCATTAGTTAAACGCAAATTTTCTGATATAATTCAGTGGAGTGGTTTAGAATCACTGACCGAAGTGGTGCACAGTGGAGAGTCAGCGTGGGATCCAAAGTACCGGATCTGGCTACGATTCGGGCAAAGCTCAGTGGCACCGTGTGGTGTGTCACGGTGCATTACACACCGAATAAGTTCGTCATCGGTGGACTTGCTCGTGCCACTACAGAAACGACTCGCTTGTTGTGCTTGCTCACCACTGGGGCTCCAATTAAAAGCATCTCATAATTCCGAGAACAATCTGGTTAGGGGAGGCTAGAGATAAACCGATTAAGTTAATAATTCTATTCAATCTGATCCTATCTTGATTCGAAATGATCAATGTACCCGTAATTGACTTGTTGGGCTCAAGCACTGTCGATTCGGTGACAACTTTTGTTTTAGCTCACCAGGCATCAGCAAGCGTCGCCGCCATTGTTCATCGCTAGTGGAGCAGTCCAAGTGGCAACCCTTTGGGAGAAACGAGCACCCTACTCCACACTGCACCATGATCCAAAGGCTAGATTTAAATATAAATTTATCGACTTATTGACAGCTTGACTAATGGAACTGAGGTCCAGAATCATTCAACCTGCACTTTTCACAAGTTTTAAAGCACTTTTTTTGCTTCTATTTGCAAATATTTTCGAATGCCACCTAGCTTCGTGGGCTAATTGAAGCCCATTTGGCGTGAATCACTCAAGTGTTTCAAGTAGTTCCGAACAACCCTAATGATGCCCGGTGTCGTCTGCCTGGGTGCGAGCGAGGAATGTGAGTCAAGACATCGATAATTTATGGAATCGCGTTTAGAATGCCGGCGAGTGTGATTCGGATCTCGCGATTCGCGGCCAACTCTCGCGCTACTGATCAGCATTGGAGCTCAGTGACAGAGACAAATGCCGATTCGCGCGCCTTTCGGACTCCCTGTTCTCGCCTCTGCACAATCCGGGCCAGTAGTGTTAAATTTAAATTTTCAATTTCTTCGAACGCAACTCGAGAAAGTGAGACGGACCGACCGGACGCACCAAAACTTTGCTCACTCAAATTCAATTCTCCCTTTGCACAATGCCAAATCATTCACTTGCTCAAACTCGCATTTTTCATTTGTCTAGATCGATTCGCTTCTTTAGTTTCACTACTCACGCCTTAGGAGTGGACCAAACTTTTTGGTAAGATTTTAAGATAGCCACCAAATTCACTTTAATTGAAACTAGAGCTTTCATAGCAGTGCGATCGATTTACATTTAAATTCATTTGGCCAGTTGCTATTACTTAAATAGATAATATTGTTATTTGGAAGAATTGAGACTTTATTAAACTATCACCCGACACAACTTTAATTAGCCAAATTTTTTAATTTGAATTGAAATAATTGCATTAAAATATTGAAAAACTTGAGTAGCACATCTTATATTGTAAAATAAATCAATTTATCATACAAGCAATTGCGAAATAGACTATTAAGACTCATTAATGATGCTCAATGTTAGAAGTATGATGAGCACCTACACGTGTGTCAATGTTGATGCATTGATTGTGTGTTAATGAGTGGATCCAGATGGGCAAGTTGGTGGGTGCGTGGTGGTCACGCTTCATGGTGGCACTCCATGCATCATCGTGGCGTCCTCGACACTGAACTTGACATTGCTCCAACTTTGGTGGCATGCCAGCTCTTTTCGTCTCTCTTGTGTTCCATTAATTATGTGTGGTAATTATAGAGAACACACGCGTTCTCTTGTCGCCTGTGTAGCTGGTCTGGACTGGGGCTTTACGTAGTGAAACTTGGTTGTTGAGTGATCAGTGGCAAGTTGAAAGTACACTCCATCTTGGTAGCCCATTAGGCTCGTGAAGCGACTTTAGGTGACGCCAATGAATCAACACGTACACTAAATTGTCACTTTCGAGTTGGATGATTCCTGAGTCCACTAGTTTGCCAGATTGATGATGTTGCCTGGTCTATCGCTGGTGAACATCTCTGGTGTATATAAGCGCAAGTTGACCCTTCGTTTTCACTATCTCAATCATATCAAGACATTTGACAACTAATCAACCATGCTTTTCAAAACTTTGCTTGTTTCCTCGATCGGTATGGATTACTGATTAGTTTAGATGATAAACTATTAAATAACTTTTGCTTTGTTTTTCTCCAAAGTGCTGGTGGCTTGTGTCCAGCAAATCCGTGGTCAGTGTGCTACTGTCAACGAGTTAGATGACTGTACCTACAAGTCTGCTTTTCTAATCAATCGCAATCTCAATCTTCCAACTAATTTGGACGAGTTTAAAGCGTATTGCACGTAAGTTGGCTTTGATACTGGATTTAGTAGTCTAAATAAATGTGATGTACAGCAATGCAAAAGATTCGATCAACTGCTTGTCTGACTTCAATACCAACTGCCTGACTGGCCCACCCAACAAGCTTCTCACCAAGTTGTTCGGCGTGATCAAGCGCAACGTAGATGATCGATGCTCTGATGATTCAAAGGGTCAAGAGTTTATTGATGCACTTAAATGCATTGATACTCCAGACAAAGTGGAACAGATTCGCAAATGCTCAGACAAGCACATTCTGGTGCTGGAGAAAGGCACTTCGATTCCTAACACCAATATTCCAGGAACACTGTGCTGTGCTTACAACTCTTACAAACAATGCATCATTAATGGCTACAAGAGCGCTTGTGGCGACAACAGCGACAGTATTGAGTTTTTCCGACAACTTCTCTCTGAATACGTAAGCACTTGGTGCAATCTGAATTAGCTCAAACTAACATGCCTTGTCTCACGTTGATAGACTGAAGAACTTGCCACGGTGACCTGCACTCAGTTTGACAACATGGACAAATGTGCTCAGAACTTGCCCGCCGATGTGTGGGGAACAATGAAGCCCTTGGTAGAAGCACCAATGAGCGGTGACTTTACGCACAACTACAAAACTTCGATTCCAATCTTGTACCGTTTGGTGGAGAAGTACATCAAGAAGTCACGCAAGTAAACTCTTCTATTGTTCACAATTGTACCGCGATCCGTCTCGAATTGGACCATCACTGTAACCAATCGATCTACGTGCACGCTCGGCTCAATGTCATCGATGTGATACGAATTTCAATTACGCTCTTCCTCTTTCTCTGGTTTGGCAGGGTACTCCTCTATCTCTTCTCACATAGCCTATTAATACATGTAATCAAGATCAACAGTTTTGGACAATAGTGTTCAAATAGTTATTATTATATTAATATAAATTGTTAAAACAAATAAAAGTTATATTGCTTGTAAACACAACAAAAAATGAAAGCTTGATGAAAGTTGAAAAGACTAGCACTGCGTCATGTTTCCATAAAGACACATGTAAGCTGCATCTAGTCGACAATTGGAATTTGATTATCTCGTCTGGCGATGTGGTAGTGTGGAGAGTAACGAACCAGTGATGGTACGCGCGAGTTTGCACCCTAATCCACTTTACAGAAGCGCCAAATGTCGAGCACTGATCGATCGATCGGTTCGGCATGAGGCATAAACACGGCTCACTGCCGTCTGTCCAAATCAATCGACTTCACACTAGGCCCACTGTGTGGCTTCCAGTCACACCTCGTACTTAGTGCTCACACCAAATCTATCCAGTTTTTCTATCTAGAAGCTAATAATCAATGCAAATTGGCAGTGAATATTCATTTGAAACTAATTATATCTTGCCTCCGATCAATCACATTCCAGTAGATTTTTACATACAAAGTATTAAAATGTTAATAATAAGTTTTCTATAATTTATAAATCTTCATTGTTACTTGAGAACTGCAGAATGCGACGCACAATTTGTGTTTGCTGTGTCACATGGCTATCTAATTGAGATGCATTGCGCTGTAAACAAAGAGAATGTGAGAGTGAGAAAAAATTAAAGCATCGTAATAGAAACAATTGTCGTTCGAATTAGTGAACACAAAATGATTGGTTTCAAATTACTGAAAATTGAATTTACCGAGACGAGAAAGATGAAATGTGAGGAGTATCGTCACCGAAATTTTCATTAACTATTAGACTACAAAGTCCGGAGTGAATTCAAGCAAAGAGTTTATCCTGTTTGCTTCAAGTGAAGAACATGATTACGCTAATTAATAGAGTTATTCGCTAAAACCTTTTGATGTAATGGTGATACTCACTTTGGATAGAACAAAAGACTGCTTGCAATAGGATCCTCAGTGATTTCCGCATCAAATGAGTGACGCATCGTGTAGTCAAGGTGAGTGAAGTGGTACTTTAAGTGGTCTTACTTGTGGTGATTGACTTGCTTGCCACGCTAATCTGACAGCGTTGGCCGAGTCTTTCAGCCCTGTGATGATGCCAATTTCCGCACTCACTGCATTGACCATGGTCCAACACATCAATTCTGGCCAGCTGCGAGAAAGTTTTATTTCCTTTTCTCTCTCACTCTCTTTCTCTCAAAACGAAATATAAATCTTTTTTGCTTTAGTTCCGTTTCTTCTTCTTCTCACCACTTGCCGTCTAATTCTGTGTGTCAATCTACTTATAAAGTTCCAATCGTTGATCGAAGTCAAAGTGGAAAATTTTCTTTCAAGTTTTCCGTAATTATGAATGTGACATTGGATTCGGTGACAAATGGTAGCCAATCGATCTTGACAATTCTATTCCCAAGTATAACAGTTTTAAAATGCAAATAAGCTAATGGCTTTTATTAAATGTTGTAACTTAAAGATGACTTTTAAATGTAATAAAAAAATTCTCTAATTGCTTCAATATGATAAAGTCACTGTAAGTTGTATAGTGATCACTCGAGGTTCAAATTTGAATGCCATCACCGCGATGACAAATGAACGCATATTCCCAAAAGACCTTGAGCACTTGATTTCTTTAGTCACAAGCAAATTTTTTAAAGAGCATTAGCTGGAAATATAAAGAAAAAGGAAGAATGGAAAAAGTGTTCTAATTGAGAAAAATTGCCACCAAACGAATGCAAAGAAAGTGAGTGAAGGGAAAACGATTTCCTGTTCCGTCGTGCCATTACTTACTTAGCCAAGGCACACAATCGCAATTGGTGAATTATTTCCATGCCTTTCCTGTGACTTGCTTCAAGTTGCAATTTTGGTGAATAATTAAATCAAACGGTCGGGTGTAGGTTGGTACCACCACCATCAGCCACCCACTAGGCAAAATGGTCCCAAAGTCAAATTTAACTCAACTTAATTATTTACGAATACAACAATTGAATTGGCTAAGATTGACATCAAAGTACAACGATCGATGGTGACCTCGAGTAGTGTGGCACAACTTGGGATCTTTGGAATTGAATTTAGCCAATTAGTCGCCGTAAATCACAACGTGACGCATTGCACTTTGGCTCACTGCGTAAGCTAGCCAATTGTTTCCACAGTGTGAGTGTGTGTGAGGCAAATGTGTCACTCCTGCCCGCGCCTACTAACTGCAAACTCCAACTACATTACGCTTCGATGCAACCATTTGATTTTTATTCATTACCCTCTTCGTCGTCTTTTATGAAACAAAAAAAAACATTTCTAAACGGCACATTGAGAATGAAAAACCTAATTGTGAGCGATTAATCAAAATTATATAACCAATGGAGGAGGGAAGGTTCTTGTGGATGAATGTCAATCAAGACTTGGTGCTGGAATCAAGCCACACTCAGTGCAGTTGCTTGTGATTGGTTGCAGATGGTGTGAGAAGGTCTGCTGCCACTGACCCGAAAAAGAGAGGGAGAGAAAGAACTTGGGAGCTCTGGTGATCAAAGCCAGAGTCCAGTCGCACACTCCAATGCTCACTTAAAGCCAAGTGTCAAATGCACCACACACACTCAGTGTTTGCATTGCAATCCAATCCACCCGATTAATTATCACTTGAACCAGCATTGGGTCAAATCTCAAAACAAAATTGGAACGAAAGCAAATAGTACCCCTTTCAAAGCAAACAGCATTCACAATCTAAGTTAATTTGTAATTTTACAAAATTGGAAATAATTTCTATTTAATTTGTTAGATAATTTTAAAAAATAGCAACAAACATTTTATGAAACTTGTTTTGAACAATTTAAAACAATTTAAGTTTATCATATCCCAGTTTTGGGTTTTTTAGCCTGGTCAGCGTAGAACGAGATTCTATAATAATTGTTGCAGTGTAAAGTGCTCCGTTTTCTTTTCTAAAATGGCGACTAAATTTACCTATCCCGTCCAACACAAGCAACGCTGGATTAAAACAATTTGATTTAACGAACTGGTCAGTGAGTCGAGTAAACAAAGGATTAACCAATTCGGTCAAAGACACCAGAAACATGTGTCAAGAACACGGTTCTTATCCTTTTGGGTTCAGTTATCTCGTTATTGGTTTTTCCTCTAATTCTCCCTAATCGGATAGTGATTTGGAAAATGATTTTAATTTATCAAGCATTCTCGTGGAATCACAAGTCACCCAGAGCTAATGTGCTTAGTGCGTTGATGTTGAAGGCTTGAGGATCAAATCGGTGGACTGTGGGAGAAGATGGCAGAACGCTTCGCATGTCTCGGTTGGCTCAGTGCATCACTCAATGTTTGATCCATTTATTTAGCTGCCTGTCTCTTTCTTCTGTTTACTTTTTGTTGTGATTCGCTTGTCGCCTATCGATCGAGAAGGCGACGAGCCATGGGTCAGTGCTGTCTTGGGTCTTAGCTTGGCACGCGGCTCGCACCGGACTAGAATAGGAAATTAATCGTCTAATCGTTTTCTCCTGTTTTCCTTTCCAGCTGCCTGCCTGCCAAGTCTCTCACTCGACTCGTCTGGTCTGGTTGGAATAATCCGCCGGCAAGGGTCTTGCGCGTTTGTGGACCAATCGAACCGAGCCCAATCGGTACAGCTCGATTTCTCTCTCCCTCTCTCTCTCTCTCTCTCTCTCTCTCTCTCTCTCTCTCTCTCTAGACCACTTCAACTTAAACCGAAAATAGTTTTGTATTAGCTATCCTACCCCCTTTTCTCTTTTGTCTCCCCTCCCTTGTTACTGCATTAGTGTTTGTATTAATCAAAATCCAGACCATGCTTGCTTGGGGTTCGTGCTGTTGAGCAATCGATCGAGCACACTGGAGCATCGTGTGGGCCCTCGAGTTTGCTTTATCTATTATTCATAGTTGCCACCAGTGCCGTCACCACCGGCACCAGTGTGATCCAATTAGGTGGTGCTGCGCCAACAGGCTCAGCTGAACCCTCGCCCGGTGTGTCGGAATTAATTGTGTGCCCAATTAGAGCCATTCTGACGATGATGACTCGAGATCGACGCGAGATGCACGACGCAAAGCACCATACAAAAAGACATTCTTTCACATTCCATTGATAACACCTCCACTTCTGCCCGCTTGACAGGCGATTCAAATGTGCTGATCACTTCAAAAGCGGAATTCAGATTGAAGAGTAACTGTACTTTTGTTAAGTTACAGTCTATTTTCATTTTTCAAAATTTGAAATCACATCAAGCACAGGAATAAAATTTTCTTTAAAATTAAGTAAGCTAAAGATTTTTAAAAATAAAACCATTTATAAAAACAATAAGAAAAAATTCAATAAAGAATTAAATCTTTTATATCAATAATGCTTTTAAAAAATAATCGAGGATTTCCAGTATCATTCACGCCTCACTTTACTTAAAGTGGTCAATAAGTGCCAATGTGAGCAAATACACAAATCTGGTGCCACTCGAGTCTATATTTTAACCACTACTGTTTCAGCAGCGGCTCACAAATCAAAAACTTTAAACTCAAATCCACCGTGGAGTGGTGAACTTGTTTGAAAGTGAATTTCAATCTACACATAGACTCGCTACTGTCAGCACTGAGTGCAATGTCGTTGTTTTGCAAGTCTAATCGTTGCCACCACAATCATCATCATCATCATCGTCACTTTAGGATGAAAACTCTAGGCGCTCGTCATCTTTCCACATTTTTTGCTTTTCTCCTTTCATTTTCTTCTATTTTTTTGTCCCAACTAAAATTCAATTCACCAACTAGGTCGATCGTTTCCAATCGCAATTGAATTCTCTCTGACATACAATTCTCTGGTGCAACTCTGAAATTTGTCGATAATTTGGGAGACACTGAGAGAGAGAGAGAGAGAGAGAGAGAGAGAGAGAGAGAGCAAGGAAGACGCATTGAATACTGGAGTCGACAATGGCGCGATCAAGTGGCATTGAACGCGCCATTGTCCTCCTCGGGATCTGTCTGCTAGTCTCCCCACGATTCCATTGACCTCATGCCAAATGCTACCTTTCCCGATTTGCTCTATCAACCTCCAAGTAACACTCCATCTTGCTGATCTGTTCGGCACAAATTTAAAATTAAAATGACCGAAAAAAATTGAATCTCATCTCAGGCTGTCATGCGTTCCAACATTTTTGATCAATCGTATATACTCTTTTCTCTCTTCGACTTCTTCTTTCTTTTAAATACAAAAATAATTGAATTTTAAATTTTTAAACATTTGCCGCCATTGGGTGAAATCAATTTTAAATCAAATTCAAATCGATCAAACCGTTAGAGTACAATTAGAATTAGGTCTAATTCTGGTGTGCGAAATAGTTGCGGGCAACTTGGCCAATCGACTTCTTACGCAATTCACTTCTGCTTTTCCTATCCACCCTCGCTTGCGTTCAAGCAATGGGAATCATTAGCATCCACTCAGCGGTAGCAGTCGTAAAATTGAAATAATTTAATTACTAATCAAATTTGGAGCAGCGCCTCTCTAATGGCGCAACCCGCCAAGGGTTCACATTCATCTCCCGGCCAATTGCCATCCTTTCTCTCCCTCTCGGCTTTTGTTTTCCCCGCAATACGACCAAAAGACGAAGGCAGAGTAATTTGAATTTCTTAACGTTACTCTCACCGATCGAGCACTCGACCCTCGTCGTTGAAGTCGAAATTCAATTACCGAATTGCTCTGATGAGAAGTGTGTGTGTGTGAGAGAGAGAGTGTGTGTGTGCACTAGTCGTCTCACACGCTAACGAATCTATTAAAAGTTTCATTGCCGCCTTGAGTATCGCGAAAGGTTCAAGGAACACCAATCACCGGGAACGCGGGTTGATTGCCTATTTGGGCCTACTCTTGTCGCGATCTATGTTAACTTTGGAGTGTAAAAAAGTATTAATCGGAGATCACTACCATCGAGGTGGATTGATGAGTGAAATAATCGTTAAATAAAAAGGAGGAAAACATTGTCTAGAGTGTACCTGAACAACTGCACACTGCTTGACAATGACAATGGTTTCTAAATAAAACTCAATCGTTTTCTAGATGCAATTTAATTCAAATGACTTTGACAGGCTGGACATTGGTTTTCGAGGAAGTATGGGCCATTTTTGTATGAGTATTGTTTACAACATATGGCAATTTTGCATTAAATTGAACAATTGCACATGTGTCTAGTTGATGTAATCCCGATTTATCACCGATTTGTTTAGAAGCAATTGGAATCTGTTGTGACTTAATCCTTTAAATGCTCATTCGATGCTTCCTTATAGTTGGTAGTAGATATTTCTTTCTGGTCTCTCAAAAGAACATTTCTCAAAACGATCAAATTCACTAGCTAGTCATTGGCTCAATATTTTGCGTTGACCTGCAGTTGGTTCTCTTGGTTAGAGTAGGAATATTAATCAACTCCTTCGGATCGATGGCCAAATGTCGCACTGGCGTGTGTCTCTATTTGCATTACCACAAACCAGCTGTCATTTGGTATTCATGCCAATCACCGACCAGCACTATACTACTGTGAAAGTTTAAATTCTATTAGAGATATAATTATTTGCAACAGTCACCAGGTTGCGAAGAACCCGATTGCGTGACGCTCGGGTTGTCGATCCTTGCGACAAATGACTTCATTTTGTTTCTCCTTCATCGTTATAACGACTTTGGGATTTGAAGAACTTACTTATTAAGAATTTTGCTTTCTTTATTTGAAGTTATTTTTTAAACCATTAATCGGACTACTTGAAAAAATAAATTCATAGAACATATATTTGACAAACTACATTATTTTCTATTGAATCTTTCCATTTCATTTTAACACCAATTGGTTTAAGCAGTTGGCTCAAGTATTTTGACTGATTGAAGTCAAAGCCATTCATTTGTGGAAACATGAATCTAACCACAATGCCAAATTTACCCTTTAGCTGATGTAAAGATGGTTGAAAGACAAATTGCATTACGTGCAACTTGCCTTGGTAGTGGTGTGAAAGTGGCCAGTTCAGCAGTTTATTCGTGAGCCATTGTGCCCAGTGCCGTGTTACCTCCTACCACATGGATCTAATCTAATAAAAGTCCCCCAACACGCATTTACATATTTGTACTTATTGTGTGTGTGTGTGTGTGTCGAGTTTCACAGATGCGCAAGTGGCAATACAAACAAATTTTGCATAGACGCGTGGTCGATCGTGTCACATGGCCAGTGAAGCTTCCCCACCGAGCCGACTCTTTCTGATGGACAGAATCGGTTGGTGCCATAATTGAATACACCGTGATGAAGCTCGACTCACTCTGTAGGGAGAGGCGATTCTCGCTCAGCCGGGCGCTTGAGCACTGGGTGCCAAAAGGCGGGATTCGAGCGAAGCAAGAGCGAACCAGTGGTGAGACGAGGCCGGCGGCGCGTGGCCACTGCGCGCGCCGACTTGAGTCGCTCATGCCGGTGGCTCTCCACCATGCTGAGCACTGGCACAACAGACGCCGTCAAGACGTCGATCAACCCAAGTCGAGTCGATCAAACCGAGTCGACCCTTTGGCTTCTAAAGACCTCTGCTCTAAAGGTCAGTCAGAGTGTATAATCAAGTGACACCTACGTCTGGCAGCAAGAAAGCTTATTCACCAGGAGCAACAGTGTTCCACCGCCTCTCTTCACACTTGTCCTCCTCTGCACGGGTGACTTTCACTACTTTGTAGTACTTGGTAGAATGAGCGCTTGAGTGTGCCAGTCAGTGAAGCAGTGACCAGTGGCGCGCGATGACCATCCATCAGTGCACCTCATCACCGGCATCACTTATCTACAATCGACACTACCCAAGTGTTTCATCAGTGTTCACTGTCATTTTTCGAATGGCATTTGCTCAGTGAGCTCTGTTCAACCACTGGGCTTGTGAAATCAAGTCTCGATCGCGTACGTCAGAAGTGTGCATACGGCGGGCATTTCCAAGACATCATTACACACCTCTGTTGAGTCAATGTGATCGAAAGGTGTGCAGTGCTGTTCCCGTGTCACTGTCATCTCGGTGTGGTGCTATTTTGGTGCACATCCAGCTCGTGTAGCGCGAGGCACAATCCAATTGGGTTTGATCGTGCCCTTTGCCACGAGTGCAAACTCATCCTTCCTTTCTTGTCTCGTTGCTTCATTGTCACATTGTCAAAGTGGTAAGTCATTCACTTCGCTCATTGTAGACGTCATCATCGTTTCCTTCGAGTACACAAGCATCGAGCTATACAGACACACCGAAAATCTTAGAAAAGAAAGAACATTGATTTTTATAGCAGTACTCGATTGTTTGCGCTAGTTCCTTGAGTGTCGTTTTGACATTGAATTGAGTCTCATCGAAATTGAAGAGAAAGACATCGCTCAGTGCTAATGGGCGATCGAGGCAGCATTTGGAAACTGTAGTGAAGAGGGTGAGCGCAATGCAGCAACAGTTGCTGCCTCACTTTACTCTCCTATTCACATCTATTATCTTTTCCACTTGATCTATGTACACTATTCTCTCTTTGTTCGCACCATATTGGTTTATGCTCTTAACACTTTAACCACTAGAAACAGTTTTTACGCAAATTGACAGGAGCAATCATCAGCATCATCCCTGATATAATCTTGGCTTGCGAGAAGTTGATAGTGAGCTTTTTCTTCCAATTGCTTTAGGCTCTTTCAATTGACTTAATAAAAGCAGTGACTAAATTGTAGTAGTGTCGGTATGTAATTTTTCAACTTAATTTATTTCAAGCAAATGTGTTAATCACCAGACAATGTATCTTTGCCAAATGGTTTGGTTGATTGAGCACAATACTCATAGTATAGTGTCTGCGGTGGTCTGCCTAGTAGTATTAGTCTCGAGAAGATTGAGTTAGGATCTTGAATTTCTAATTGTGTTCAGATTCTTCTTTAATTGATTTTTACTCTTGTACTAAACTCTTATTTGAGGGTTTGACGATAGAGGTTCCCAGTATCAGAACTATGCTGAATGGTAGAAGACGATTTGGGTCTTATTCATATCTCTAAATGACAATAACAACTTGGAAACTGCTGGTTAGTCTTAGAATCTAGGCATGATACTAATTAAAAAAGTATTCCTACTTGAACAATTGTGATTATAGGTACAGTCATTATTATAACTCATTAGGCAGAATCTGGAGAATTCCCCTCATCAGTTACTGAGGTTAATCAGTGAGGCAAATCGGTCAATGAGATGTGATTAGAAGCAAGCGGTAACTGGTTGGACTCAACATTGTCACGTCTAATTATCACCGACCGACTCGATATGCCTGATTATGGACACGTGCACATGCTATTGACAGGTGTGTTTACCCTTGTCATCTACAATAGTAGACATTATTGACTTGTTTGCTCGATGATCGTTTTGCGTGTAACTACTTGTCGCCGATTCTTGTGTCGCACCAAGTATTGCTTCGAGTTGTCGACATCTTTGCACTGTTGCATGAGGGATAACTGCTTTGGACACAGTTGTCTGCACACCACACACACACTGCAAGTGAATTAGACCTTGAAGAGTGGCGAATCGTGGGACGAGGTGGTGAGTGGCGAGGTCTAGCGAGGTCCATTCCGGGCGTGATTACGAGCATCGGGTGAAATAACGCGCCCGTCTCACCGTCTGGGACAGGATGTCGAGTTGAGTGGAAGGACACCACCATTTCTCCCAAGGCACTCCACCAACTTGACTCCTGTTGCAACTGGTTTGCGGGGCACGTGCTTGCATCTTACTTTTTTCACTTACCTGCTCTCTTTCCACCTCTAATTAGCATTGCCGGTTGTTTGCATTGGCTCTGTGACATGCCAATTTGCGCCCATCGATAGCTCATTTAGGTGATCACACCCTCGTTGTACTCGTTGTATGTCACTGAGTTTTCTCTAACAACTCATATTTGTTTCTATTATTAATTAGGAAAATTTTTCTACGATATTTTTTAAATTATCAAAAAGTTCAAAATATATATAATCCTAATTGGTTTGCAATTGATGAAAAGTTGACGTAATTGATCCTTAGAAAAGCTCTCGATGTTGTTAAGTGGTCCTTGAGTAGTTGGTATCTTCTACGGCAATATCTGTGAAGTGGAGTGCGCGCAGGATGTGTAAGCTAGTTGACTTGGTTTGTTGGCTCGAAGGTTGTCCTACTCACCACGACTCGGTCGGTGATAGTAATCAGTCGACTTGTGATGACGTGACTTGCGCTCGTTGCCATGCAGTCACCGGTTTCTCTTTTGGCTAAGACACAACTTGGACACCTGGTAACTCAACGCCCGTGTTTTTTTAACCGCGTATATTTTTAAATGTATATAAACAACTATGTATTTGATTAATTTAGTAAAAAATTAGTCAATATTTGAACAGCAACAGTGCTTTTAATTAGAATTTTAAACCCAACTTATACGATAACTTATTGATATATTTTAAAAATATTATATAGTATAAATATTATATATTATTTATAATATTATATATATAAATCTTAATTGCACAGTTGCAGCGTGCGTATTATAGCAAGTGAATCAGGCAAAATCAATGTGACCCAGAAGTTTTAGTCGTAATGAATTGGAAGTCGCAAAAACATCTATTTGATCAGAAAGCTCATGGCGCTGTGTCGCTTTCTGCCTTTCTCCTAGCTGACTCTGTCCACCTTGCGGAATTTATTTTAATGACCACATCGAGTCGAGACTGGAGGCTCGGTTATGGATCGATCGAGTCTAATAGATTAGTCTCGGGCCGAGTTGCGTGCCGTCGGTGGCTGTCCATCTCGCATCACCGCACACCACTGTGAACATTGCCCAGTGACCAATTGGCAATTGCCTCAGTCCCTGAGTGGTGCCACTGCGACTTCACTCTTATCTTTCATCGGGTGTCACTTCAAATTTTTGATTGCGCAAAAATGGCAAACTTTAAAGTTTTAACCCAATCTTTTTCCCCAATAATAATGCAACATATTGCATTTTGTTGACAAGTTAATCTTATTTTTAATCATAAACATTATATTTGTAGTTTTGCATGTTGCCTTGTGTCTGTAATAATAAAGTACTATTAATAGTGCCAACTGTCTTGATATTATAGAATGATAGAAAATGTTCGACAATTTGTATGTCGATATATACAGTAATTCTTTGGTTCAGAGTTCTTGTGCATTGTTCTTAACACTATTCGAACTGTTGCAGTGCTGGCCCTTGCCACTCTTTGTCTTTTGCAGATCTTTTTCAGCACCGCATTTTCAAGCGACACTTTAGAAGACTTACTGTATATGATCTAGATTTGTTTGCTAAAAGTAAGCATTGTGGTGGTCACTCTCTTCCGCTGATCATACCGATCGGTTGGCGTGTTGTGACTTGTGTTTGTTTACTCTTGCTTATTAATTTGCTTCGATCGCTTCGGTTGGCAAGGCGCTCACTAGAGAACGTTGTTACTATGTGTGTTTTAATTAGCCAGTATTAGCATAGGGTTTGGCAAAGTGATCAATTGGAAGCGGTGACCAGCTTGGCACTGCACGGTCCACCTCCCTCAACCAACTAGTCACTTGCAATCAGTCGAATTAGACCTCACACTGATGGTGCCAGTTATTACTCAAATTGGTCTCACCAACTGGTCATATATCGGACTCACTTCTAGCTCAAATATTTTGTTTGCATTGGGTTTCACTTTTTTAGAATTTAAATTGTTTCTGAATTCAGAACAACGCCTGGTTCATGCAAATGTTATGTTTACTGTTCTACTCGTTTTATGTTGTTTCCAAATTCAACCCATATTAGATTTCCTCTCTCACTGTTTTTGTGTTATTTAAAATTAAAAAATTCTACTGACCAAAAGGGCATGTTTGAGAGAGTCACAAGGTGGTATGATGCAGCTGGGCATGCATTTCGATGCAAGTCGAGTGGTCCTTCGCCATCGCCATATGTTGCTAATGGCCTCTCGGGCTTTCTTTGCTCACCCACCATTTGGAGATGGAGTTGCGAGTACGTGCTAGCACCACTAGCGCAGGGCATTGATGCGGGCTCGATCGCACTGAGCTGCCGGTCGCTCGACAAGTCCACACTCGATTCATTATCTCGCATTAGCAGCATTGTCACGATGGCCGCACTATGATTTATGCCAACACTATGGTCATGTGCTCTTCCCTACCGGGCTTTACCATAAATCGCTGATTTTTTTAAATCCTAAAAATAATTATTTTTTTGCTTTGTAAAATTTTCCCACTTTTTAATTTGCGTCTTCTGTGGAAACTAGTCCAGTGTGATAAAGATAAAGAGCGTGCAATGTGATTGATCGATAAGGGGCATTTATGATTAGATATGCAGATGTTATTTCAAGTCACATCCACACAGTCACGGTTGAAACTTAACTTAGTTTGATCTTAAACTTAATTTAGATTCACTTTTAAAATTTAATTTAATATTTAACATTGTTTTCAAAAATATTTTTTAACATTTTACAAAAGTTTTTCTGCTTTTATTATAAAATTCATCTTTAATCGTAAAAAATAGAGGTGCGCTCGAGTCCACAACAATTGCTAAAATGGCCAATAGACTTGTTTGGGCTCGAGCGCAACTCCGGTATAAAATAATAATTTTTTAAACATACATTTACTATAGCAAGTTTTTAAAATAATCAGATTTAATTCATTTACTCTAACATTTGTCTCTTATTCCAATTGTTTCTTGCTTAAAGGTTCAATTCTCGCAAAGTTAAAATTACCAAAGCATTGGTGAGTCATTTTATGGCGCTGATCATAAATAACGTAAACGCCAATTGGTGATAGAGGGAGAGAGAGAGAATGAAAGTGAATAAGTAAATGAGAGAAAGAAAGTGAGAGACAAATGATCATCGGTGGCATCTTGAAAGCAATGTGTGCGAGTGTTGTGTTGGCACGCTTGTCACTCTCTGCTCGATGGATTTATCGGTGCATCGTTCACTGTGCCTTATACGCTCGGGTCTCGATATCTTAATCCCGCGCGAACCTTGGTGCGTTGGCAGTGAATGGTGCGAGAGCGTGCCGCAGAAGTAATAGGGCTCTTCTCTCTCTCTCTCTCTCTCTCTCTCTCTCTCTCTCTCTCGGTGCCGTGATAAATGACACTTGGAGAGCCTTTAGAGAAGCAGGCAGGCCGCAAGTTCGCAAATCGATCCTTGCTGGCGATCGGCTCGCGCGCGCTCACCATCAATAATGTCATCCTCCGGGCAACTATCGACAATCTAGCACTACTAGCTACTATCTTGAAATTCAATTCGTTTCAACTGTGGCAAGACACCGCACAACATTCACACGCACAGAGAAGGGCCAAAATCAATTTTACTCGTAATGTGTGATTAAAAATTTAAGTTAAAAATTTTTGTTAGATTGTAGAGGTTTGCAATGCCCGTGGGGTATTGCTTGAAATCCACTTTTAGTGGATCTCAGAGTGGGCCGCGTGTTGGTGCTGGTCACAGTTGTATTGTCGCTGACTCCACTTTAAATTGCGACTCAAGCATTGTTTTGTCACCTCACCAGTCACTCGATTGGTGTGAGTCAGAGTGTTCAAGATCAAGCAAGCGGCAACAAGCAACAAGAATTTGCCATTAAGCAAATTGCGTCATCGGTGATAGACACACTCTGGCCACGCGTCCCGCACTCTCCTGCTTGCACAGTTGAACCATTTCTCAACTAACTACTGTCGCTTTAATTAGACTTTAATCCAATTTCAAAGTTACTTACCGAGGTGAATGCACACACTCACACGTCCCATTGTGAGTTGTCACTTGACATTTTCTTAGTTTTTCACTAGGTTCTAGCTCGGGTCAAAACAAAGCAATTTATTTTTTGCTTTAAACTCACTGAATATTTTATAAGCTAACCTTATCTACTCGAAACGTTCAAGAGTTATTTATCGGATTTGTTAGCTTTGATAACATTGTATTAGTTAGTTTTTTTCAAAATAAATCAAATGTCTTAAAGTGCTCGCTAAATCTCAAAGGTTAATTCAATTAGTGAGGACATACACAGAGAAATTAATTAAACAGTTTTTTATGTGGCATGGGGATGTGAGTTGTGAACGACGTCACTCCAGGGGGTTTCTCGACGTTGTGAAAGCTTCAGTCCGTCTATCTGTCTTTGTTGTTTACCTTGTCTCACTATCTTGGATGTGCACTGTGTGCATTACTGGCTCAATGGTGATATGATTCTAATTTAAGAATCTAATTATTTCCGTTAGTGAAAGTGATAGTATGCCCCGACGCTAACGAGTAGCGTTGTGTGCTCGAGTGATGTCATCACCACCGAGGTAGCAATCGATTGCTATCGAGACTCATCCTCGCGTGGCATCGCCTCACCGCACTGCTTGCTTGTAATCCTGTTTTAATGACATTTTTTTGTCGCTTCCCGCTCTCTCCTCATTGTCCAGAACCGTTAACCAATCCAGTACAGTGTATTGTGCAAGCCACTTTCCTGGCTGCTGGGCAGGATTGTCTCCCAACTTACACTCTGCGGCCATTATCGTCAAAGTGTTTAAAAATTAAACCTTGTCTCTTCTTTTCACTCGTTCTCCGAGTGCCTTTTGAACTTATTTATAGACTCGGATTAGGCGTGCAGTCCATTTGGCGCCACTGGTCGCGACAGATCGTGAGCAAATTGGTGGCGATTGGAGTGGGAGTGCAGTGTGTGTGTGTGTCACTATGCGTGTGCACTCGATCGAGTATTGATGTGGCATTCATGGGCTCGCTAGAAAGATGGGAACTACTGGCACCAGTCATAATCCAGTGGGCACAATCAGTGCGCGGCAGATGGGCAGCATCATTTCAAGCTCAGTGAGCTGAACTGCCATGTCACTTGCTGACCGGCGACAGATTGAGACATCGGCGCGCCATTGATCCCAACCTTACTCACTCAAGCTCGCCCAGACTGATCTGTGCCACTCGAGTGTTGAAATTTAATTTCGATTCCTGGCGACCCAAGTTGGTCGGATGCAAGTGAGTGATGCGCCATCGACGATAATGGTCTCCCAGATGGCCACTGGAGAGCTACCGGATTGGAGACAGGCCTCCTGAGGCCACCTTGAGCCTGGACATCACCGACTCCAATCTGGCAGCTCGCGCAATCTAGCGAACCCAACTTGCAATCCATTTGCTAATTCGAAACGTCCCACCAAGTGCTAGTGCGGCTCGCTATCGCGCCCAAAGGTTTCCAGTGGTGACATTCTTTAAAATTATGGCATCTGATTAGCATCGAAATGAGCCGTCACCGATAGATCCCCACTTAATGCACGCAACCAGTCAGTGCCTCATTTCAACCATTTTCTACATTCACAAGAACATATTAATGATATTAAAATTAATCAAAAAATTGAAAATAATCGTCGGGCTCATTGTGTATGAGCGCAACGGTCTCGAGGGAGTCAGTGGTCGGTGGAGATTGCGCTCGACAAAGAGTGGGCAAATCGGTGCTTTGTTGCATTTGCGGATCTGTGCACAATGTGGAATCAGTTTGGTGTAAAATTGAGACTCAAGTTTGGTTACAAGTGCCAGAGCGAGCTTAAGTGCATCTCGCGTTGTGTGGATCTGTGCGAATCCATTTGGCACGGTGGCCATCTAATCCCGTGTAATGAGAAAATCTCATCCACCATAAAGGCTGTCTGGACATACATCGACACCGGACACGGTAAATAAAGCCTGCTCGATGATGATAGAGAGAGATGGGGGTCGTCATAGCAGACATCTGTATTAGCATCCACTAATAGCGCAACGCCATTTGGACTCGGGCCTGGCACTGGCACTCGAGTAATACAATAGTGGCAAGCATATCGCTCCACCAGGCAGACAAATATAATCGAAAAAAATGAATGGACCAATAAATGGACAATCTATCCTCTTAGTCCGCGATGCCGATCTAGTAGTAGCTCTACTTGTGTGCGAGCACGTCTAATGCCGCCACTGCTGCCAACCGTGTCTGTTTCCTTCTGTAATTGAAGTAATGAATTTTTATCAACCATACGGGGAGAAGACAGAAAGGGAGACTTAAAACGTGGTGGACCCAACTTGAGAATTATGGCTCATAATGTCTCCGCATCGCATGGAATCTCTTAATTATCTGAGACCAAGTCCAAGCACGATTTGCATGGCAGTAGAGTGAGGTGTCTAATGAAATTAACACTACCAGACAACCACGATGAGAGTGGCACGATCAAATCGGCCACCGCCATGGTCGTCACTTCCCGGATTGCAATTAACCTCGTCCACCAAGGGTGCGCGTTACACTTTGCTCTCTCTCTCTCTCTCTCTCTCTCTCTCTCTCTCTCTCTCTCTCTCTCCATGATACTCGCTCTTTCTATACCACAAGGAATTAGTAAAAAATATGTTAATTAGCAAATACTTGCTCTTATTCAGTCTTGTCACATTGAATCTTTATATAAACATGCATTCTTTGATTTTAAATTTTGGAATTCAACTTGTATATGAACAATTAATTTAATGTATATGTATACCATAAAAGTCTGATGGGTCGACACTTTGTGAAGTGTCTAGATAATGTCCGATGGGTTTTTATTTTTTTAATGCGCAATGAATTTTTCAAAATGCCGAAACGAAAATTGGCAGTGTTTTTAAACAATTTTTTCATCTTATATCTTTGGTTAGTAATTCTAAAATATTTTTCTAGTTATATTAATTATACCAGAAAATATCCAACGTTTTCCTTTATTTACAATATTTATTTATTTTAATTTTGTGATAATTAATTGGTTACTTAATTGAATAGTGATGTAATGTAATATCTTCTAACAATTAAAAACGAATTACACCTGTATTATTTAGTTCTAGAAGATACTTGTACTTATTACTAGTTAGAACCATAGATTACTCGACCATTTATGACAATGGATATGTGTTGACTTGAATACCGGATATAGCATAAGACTATATATATATAAGAATTATTTGGTATTTCAAGTCAATGTGATACTAAATTGATGTAACATTGAGGCGCTGAGCGGAATTTAGCTGGTCACCGCTGGCACCGTGCTAATTGATTGCTCACACCGAGCGAGGCAATCAATCGAATCGATCCTCGCGCGTACCAGCTTTAGGCCACTGACAAAGCATTGTGTTGTTGTTGTTGTTGTAGCCAAGTCTCTTCTCTTGTCTGTCTGGTCCACTATCGCCCCAGGTGTCGCGAGTTCCATTTGCGCGCCACTATTGCAAGTAATTGATCATCTTTCCTTGATTGTATTTTTTTAAAAATTGAATTTTCCCCAGTGTTACCTTACAACTTTTGTCTCTGACAATTGAATTTCAAAAAGACAAAAAAAATTGAATCCACTTAAGAATTTGCTTTGTTGGTGCACACCGGAGATATATTTAAATTGACACACTCGCATTGACTATTTTTGAATTTGGTGGATGCATCTGTTGTCGATACTCTCTCGATGGTCTAAGCTCAGACACAAAGCATTAACGCACACGCTTCTCTCTAGCCCATTCGACATTACAACTGTCAGCTGACTAATCTAGATAAATGGAGATTAATACACATGCTGAGAGAGAGACCAAGGCGCTGGGGTAGGCCAGAAATGAAACTCCAAAACACCCTTTGTCGGGGGCGAGTCCTGTCCGGCTTCATAGTGATGGTGTGCTAAATCATTGATTGTGTTGCTGTGGTGGGACAAGCCAAGCTATTGAACCGATTCGATGCGTCACTGACTTATAGTTATATTGATATAAATGCGACGCTCCAACTATGACATGATCCCGAACTACGATTATGATCACTCTTGTTGTCGCCCTATTTCGAGCCCACTGTAGACGTATCTGGACAAATCTCTCTCTCTCTCTCTCTCTCTCTCTCTCTCTCTCTCTCTTTCTGAGAGGACTCACCAACGAGGTGACATTTTTCCAATTAAACTTTTATCTTGCTGAGCAGCGACATGACCAAGAAACATGGCTACCATACAGAAGCAATCTCGATCGTGTATAGTTTTGATACCAAGAAATGCCATGTTGGTAGTGATAAGCGTTATTTATCGTGTTTTCGCTGGACACAAAAATCAACTAAAGTTCAAATTGGTGGGTGCACAGGTGCCGGATTTAATTTCCTCCATGCTTGCGATAGAACAAAAGACATCTGTGTGTGTGGAACTAGTGTGTTTGGTCTTGGTGTTGAGATATGCGCACGCACGGCTTGTAAGAACTGCTCGGTCCTTTGGGGTGATTTATGTGACACCAACACGCCAGTGTAACACAAACATGGATCCAGTTGGTGTTAGACTCCTTCGACTTTGGGTCTGTAAGTGTGGGCTGTGTTGTTCTCTAGTCTGCTTTCGATAAATCAAAGTAAATTATTGCACATGTTCAATTAGTTTATTATACTTGGTCTACAGTCTGTCGCCACAGTGCCGAGTGCTCGCGTTGGCACTTCAACTTCCACCCAACAGAGAACAAGTTATATACCTACAAGGCATTGATTTTTAAGTTTGTAAGTGATCGCGCAAGCAATCGGGTAAACTTAATACCTAGAAGGGAAAGCAGTGGCACAGTGGGCATTTGTCATTGGCGGACGGGTTTGCTCACAAACGGGTGCAACTCTTGCATCGCACAGCTGGCTCGACGCTACTTACGAAGCTGTTGGCGCCTCTGGTGAGATCATTTTTCACCATCACCACTCGAGCTGCCAGTAGCTCAGGACAAACACACACGCACACACTGCAACCAACGCACAAAGGCTTAGTTAATAGATCTATCCCCACAGTGGGTCGAGATCGAAGACCTTTAGGCCTTTAACAGGCTCGATTATTCTCGCATCTTATCAGTGGAGTCGATTGTAAATGCCTCTATGCAGGCTTTGCATCGCGCCTTTCATTAGTGTTTCTCATTGATTTGGCCAATCGATGGCATCGATTCTCGTTGCATTTGAGTTTACACTCGGCTCCCATTGGCAAACAGTGGCACAACAATTGCCTAAACTCGTTAATTTGGCCCCGAAATCCGAGACCGACACCACCGATGGTGCTGTTCCCAGAGATAACGAGATTAACAACCAGAGCAATGAGGCTTCACTTTGCGCTTTTGTCTTGCTCGCAACCCCAAGCCATAAATGGGCCAATCAAGTCGATTGCAACTTGAATTAACAATACTGCCAGTCACACCAATACCAATACACATTTACACATCGCAAATACCAACTGGTACTTTTCAACGCCATCTTAATCAAAAATAGAGGCAATTAACAAAAAATGTCTTAAATTCTAAAGACAATGAAATAGAGTGATATATTGATCTAGTGTGTCATGTTTGCAATGATATATGCCAGTCGACTATTGAATGCAATTATTTAAATTACTCTTTTTCTCTATGTCTCTTATTTTGTGACATCTTTTAATTAAGCGATTCAATTTTATTCTGATAATGATGAGTTTTCTCTCTAGTGGCTCTGGTGTCTAGTGTTCAGTGTGAGATAGAGTTTTCAATTGGTTTCAGAGGCATCGTTGGTCCTCGGCTTGTCTCGGGTATTAGCTTTCCGAATAGTGATTAGAACGGTGGCCGTGTGTCGCCAGGCATTAGACTCGATGTAGTGCAGTGAAAGTAGCGAGCGCAGTCAGCCAACTGTGATCAATCCATGTGTGGCATCTAATTGCGTTTCGATTGTCTTACCAGTTAGTGTTAGCTTTCAGAGTAGGAGATTACAATCAAAACAAGCCAAGTCAATGATACACCACTATTGGCTGTCGCTAACGATGCTCAGCCGGTTTCGGGCTTATTTTTCTACTATTCATCTACAGAAAAAATATTCCATTAAAAAGTAGCATTTACAATCTAATTATGATGATAGTGTAGATGTATGTTTAGAATATGGGCGTGCTGTGATTGCATTCGGGGCATTGCTAATTGTTTGGCTTGCAGTGATAGTAGAAGATTGGCACCCAGCCTGCCTGTTGGCTTTCCTGCGCGCCATTTGTGGCTCCACCACTACCACAGTGATCACCATTAGTCCGACACATAGCAGATACAGCGTGTTTTAAAATCTCATTTTGATAACATCATAGAAACATGCATAGACATAGACAAGCTGTGGACGTGGTAATGGAGGGGTGCAATACAAGCCCTTGGCGAGCACACTGGGTGCAATCTAATGATGGCGCCGACCGCCCGATAGATAGATTCATGCTCCGATCGCGGCGCGCTCTGTTGCTCCATCGTCTTTTTTATGCCACCGAGACCTAATCCAATTTGCATATTTCGCTACTTTGCAGCCACTTGGCAATGCAGCTGTCGATGGTAGCGCCGGGCGCAAGCTTCCAAATGGATCACTCAGTCTCTCTCTCTTTCTAACAAATCAGAGGCATGTCGGTTGAAAAAACACTCGAGATGCTACCGCTGCTGCCGCCGGCTGGCACTTGCATGCATTCTTGAAGCAAGCAAGACAATCGGAAGGACTTTTTCTAATCAAAACTAATGACTCTAATTAGGCAACTTGAGCTTACACTGTGGCGTTAGTGGTGGTGTCACTGAAGGAGTGACAAATGTTCGCACATTATCGACTATTAGAAGCCAATATGGCTCCCCACTTTTTGCGGACAATTGGATCAGTGGCTCTCAACTAATCACTCGGTGTGACCTCGTTTTCTTAATTGTTACACACTGATGTTTATTTTAAAAATTGGTTTTGAAAGTAATATAACTTGTAAACAAATGTGGTAGCAGTGCGGTGTTGAGAATCACTGAAAACCTAGCGAATCGTTTGGTCTCATGGCACTATCGTTCAGTGAGCTCGCGCGTGCTTCGCATTCATAATTCATCCTGGTGATTGTTTTTATTCTAATTTCTCTTGCGATTAAGGCGATAGCTAGGGCAAGTGGCTAAATTTACCGCGTTCACACAAGTTGGTTCAGTCTTAGTGCTTCCAAGTGCAAAGTTAGCTGAGGGCCACTTGGTTTGTTTGCACACTCGGCTCAATTCGAGGCCCGTCGAGACCATTCGAGCAATCAGTCAGATTTGTGCCCAATGCCCACTAGCGATTCCGGCACATAACTGAGCGGAACAAACCACACACATTGCTTTGCTGCTCGAAGCGTTACAAGTTGACAGCACAAAAAGACAATCAATCCAATTGTTAGCTCGTTAATTATTCAGATTCTATAAGTTTCAAGTCATCATGCTCACCAAAACGGGGAAATTTAAGTTTTTAAAAGTGACAAGCAGGTTGGAGGTTGCAGTGCACAGTGGACTGGTTGTTGGTGACGTTTCAATCGAGCCCACCAAGCGACCGGGCGCGAGGTCTACGTGATTCAAATTTATGATGGTCTATTGAAGGCAGTGTGGCGTGAAACGAGTGGCAGACCGGCACAGGAAGACCAGTGGTCGCTCGCTAATGGCCACGTTTGGCCTCCCACCCACCCAGTGCTTATTTAATTTTAAATTTAGATCTACCATCAGTTCTCTTTTTGCTTCTTGGAATCCAATTAAGAAATGTCCAGTCAACTGAAAAAAGTTACAAATGAAATGGGGGACTAGAGAAAGAAAGAGTCACTGGGTTGGAATTAACACCTTTAATGTTACTTATTGCATCACCATAGATTTGCTCATTGCACGATCACTGTTGGAGTTTGAATTGTATGAATTAAGCCAATCGTTTTTAAAGATTCAGTTTCAATCGCCTCCGAATTAAGTTCCGTTTTTTCTATATATCATATATAATTAGCTCACCAAACTGGCCATTGCTAACCTCTAGTCTGCAACGTTTAAAACCCCTCTATTCGTATATAATATGCCATAGCACCAAGAGCTTATGATGGTCACACATTTTAATTTTAAATTTTATTTCATCGTGCCTAGCTTACTGCGTCTAAGCGCGAAATCTCTTTCGATGACACAAAGAAAAGCAGTGAACGTGACTTTAAATTTAAATTCTTTGCTTTGGCAGCAGCAAACACTCGGTCTCTTAATGGAGTTATAAACTAGCACCAACTGTGAAGTGCACAAAAATGTCAAACAGAAAATCCAATCAATATAATTGAATCATCATCCTCACGCACACTGTTTGCCACTGGTGTGATGCACGTACAACCAGTGAATAGAGAAGACTTTGTTTCTCTCTCTTTCTCTCTCTCTCTCTCTCTCTCTCTGGTTTTTGCCATTCTAATTAATGCAGAGATTAATTTGGTTAATTTTGGTTCTTTACTGTGGTACGGCTGGTTGTCGCATCTTCTCTCTCACTCCAACTAGATCCATCGCGGTGCCGAGTGGTTTGCAGTGTTGTCAGTAATATGATATATGGCACTGGCACACAGTGGCCGAGTCAAGAGCGCTTGGGAGATAAAGCCTCGAGTGCAACTCTGTCTTGCCACTGTGTCACATAGACTCCCTCTGAATTTGCATATTAATCATCGAAGGGGCTTCGAAACACCCGCTGCGCCAGCCAGCCACCGAACTATCATACATCATCATCGTCTTGAGGGGAGAGAGAGAGATAGAGAAGCATGACATCGAATCCTTTCGCTTTCTCTCATCATTCATTGCCGCACATGTGATTCTGCAAGTACCACATCACCACTCATTTTCTTTCTCTTTTCCTCCTTTTCTAATCTACAAATTGACTCGTCACAGGTTTTGCATTTTAATAGCATTAAAAAAGTATATATATTTTAATAAATTTGTATCGAAAACAATGTGATCGTTTTCATGTATCAGTTGAACGTTAGTCTCACATTGCAGAGTGATGCCATCGTAGATATGTACGGTCGAGTGGAGAGTGAACGTGTGTAATCGATGTTCACCGAGGCTTTCCATCGATGACTCGCACTGCCTCGTAATGGCCAATGTCTTGCCGAGGCAAATTGATAGCCATTGTGTGAGAGGCACACATCATGAGAGGCGCAGAATCACTGTAAAGTGTTGTCTACTTTATCATCATCTATGGAAGGGGAGGGAGAGAAGGGGAGTGATTCTGGCTCGTTCCTCGTTCACACTGACCGCAATCTATCTTTAGGGCATTTTGTGGTTTGTGTGTTGGTTTAGACGCTACAACTCATTTACTTTCCTTCTCTATTTTTATTTAAAGCACAGCAAGGCCTCTTCTGTGTGATTGATATCTCCCCAAACACCCCTGCAAATGATTCTCGGCTACAGTAGCATACGGAAAACATTTTTAAATTCATTTTTTTGCCAAAAATATATATAAATTTATTAGAAAATGGAAAGCTAGAAAAGTCATTTCACTTTCAAGCCAAAATCGAACCAGTCTTGTTGCTGTCACGGAACTGTTCAAGTTATTTTGCTACAAATTTGTCTACGGGAAAGTACATATTGGATGCAAATCGATCGGAGTGGAGTGAGTTTGAACATAAGATGACCAGTACGAATGGGCAATTAAGCCATAGTGCCCAAGCACGCCACCACCATTGGCTATTGACATAGTTCGAGGTGTCGATCCACCACTCTTATTGCTTGACGCTGTGTGACAAAGTTTAATAAAATTGGCATTATCGACGCCTACCAATGTGGTGATAGACACACATCGAGTGAGTGTGCCAAAATACACACACACACATAGACAGACACAAATACGGACCACACCGTGCCGTCTGCCATGTTTACTCAGAGAACGCGTGTGCCAACCAAAGGAGATTTTATGACTTCTGGAGCAAAGTAGAACCAGTGGATATTACCCATCCGGACAGAGAGTCACAACCAAGCAAGCAACCAGTGAAACTTGTTTCTCTCTAAACAACCTAAATGAGTCATGTCAACTTGTATCGTTTAGTTTCAAAAAAAGGAAGAGCCAAAATTCTACATTTGTTATTTTATCTAATGTTGTAATAACATTATAAAATTGGTAAGGGTTTTGGGTGAACTTAAAGCAGATAAAATTTGCTAGTTGGGTTATGACACCATGAAGTTATTGGAACTTTACCAAATTGTTTTACCACACTTATGACAATTAAAATTAACTTGATAATTTTTATTGAAACAAAACTCAAATTATGATAGCCCAGTTATGATTGTCTACAATTTAAAATTTTTAAACTATTTTCTCGATAAAGCTTATAGTGAGCTCTGGCTTTAATTAGGCCTCTCTCGTTTTGTAACTCATGGTTTGGTCTGTACGTTTCCACTTTGTTTTATTTTCACGTGGGTATATTATCTCTCCCTTTTCTAAATTGATCTCTGCTAACGCCATAGCGACAAATGGCAAGGTTTAGGAAAAGAAAAAAGAAATAGATAGTGAGTGGCTTAAACTGCACAAGCCAATATTGGTTGACGCATTCAGTGTGCTACACCCACATTCTGAATGCTTATTGCTTTTGAGTAATTAAGTTCTTAGTGCCCAACTTCACAAATGGCACCAGCGAGACGCATTCAAGGTGTTTGAGTATTAAGTGCCAATTGGCTAATAGAGGACGATGAATTATTAAGCGAAGGAATATATGTCTTGCTTCGGATCACGGCTTGCTCTTCGCTTCAATTGATCTAGTTAGCGAGCTCTTAGTGGTGTGTATATCAATTATTCATAGCTAAGCCCACCGCGTGATCATACTTCGCATCAAGCTTTATCAATAATTCACCACTCGTAACCGTGCGACAAAGCGCGAATTTTTAAAAATTTGTCTTTTTAAATTTAGCCAACAAGAAAAAGAAAGATCCTTAGGATCCAATGGCGCGATTTACGCTAATGGCACGCCAATTGACCGTCTTAATTGTGTCAACACGCGGAATGAGCGTCAACGAGCGAGCTCTAGTCTGCCTCGACAATGAGATAGGCAGGGCGAGGTTAATTGTGATAATTGAGACGCAACTGTCAACGGATCATTATGGTAATGAGTGTGGAACCTAACAAATGATCACTCGATTCTTAGCACTCCACTGGTCGGTTCTTATCATTATCATTAGATTCCGGTTGGCATGACAAAATATTTTTCACCTCCATCATTAGGTGTATTTGCATTCTTACAAAAAAAAGAAATTTCGCGCTATTTAATATGTCAGAAACTTTTTGATTCAGGAATTACAATTGTGTTACAGTGTTGCTTCAAGTGTTACTCTTTGAATTGTATGCTAACGCAAAGCGAAAGGAAACGTATTAAATTTTTTGTATTATAAAAGCTGCACTGAAAAGTGAAACAAAGATAAAACTTGAAGCACCCATGTACTTAAATAAATGCTAGTTATAATAACAATAATGATAATACATTTCGTTTTCTAATTGTTGAAAATTATGACTCATAGTAACATATGTTTATTCTTGAGGTATTCTTTATTTAGAGAAAACAAAAATTGTCAGGGTTAGGGGTGAGTAGCCATGCTTGACTTGTGTGTTAGCCGAATCGTGTTAATGCGATTGGCGAGACGGTTTTGTTGACAATTGTGCGTGTGTGTGTGTGTGTGTGTGTGTGTGTGTGTGTGTGTGGCATGGTGTGTTTGTCCAAGGCCAATTAGTCCAGTGGCATCTTGGATGCAAATCACTCGAGACGAACGCCTCAGTGGCATCTAAGTGGCACCACCGAGTTGTTTCTCCCGAGGGAGCTTCTCAAACTAACGCTAGTCCAGGTCGCATCCGGATCAATGGGGCTTAGGCACAGTCTAATTGGTTCCAATCGATGTCTCTCTGCCACTGCATTTGCCCATCTCTCTCTCTCTCTCTCTCTTCCCCCTTTTCATGGCTCATCGGATTTAATAATTCATTCGCGTTGACAAATCAAATATTTGCTACTCTGTCTTTGGTTGCTAACAGAGAGAAAGAGAGAGAGAGAGAGAGAGAGAGACAAGTCAAACGTAGTGGCATCCTTCACTGCCAACTCCAAGGAGATATTTGAAATTTCATTCTCTCCTTCTCTTTATAATTTTATTTCTAACTTTAAATAATTTTCAAAACTTAACGTTTAGTAATATTTTTAAAAAATTAAAAAGAACTTTATTTTTTTAAAGAAAAGAGTCAACTACTCGTAACTACTGTATGAGGGAAAATTCTTCTAAATCATGTTGATTGTTTTCACATTCTCTTTTTCATCTACTTTGTTCTCTGGCTCATTGCACATCGACAATAGTAGATTCTCTTACTCTCTCTATTTTTCTTGTGTCATCAGATTAAGTTCGTTTGTTGCTAATCTAGTTCTGTTGCCATTCCCACCAAGGGAGTTCAATGTTATTTTATTCAAAACATTACAACGATTTAGCCATTGAAACTTGTACCAAAGTGCGAAAAGTTTAAAATTACAGCCCATCAAGTGGTCTATCAACATAGAGGACCAAGATGAGAAGAGAATGTGCACGGTGTAGTGTGGGTGCCATTGCGAATAAAGTGAAGTGACGTGCCTAACAATGGCCATTGCAGTGGCACGTTGATGATAGCCACATTAGTGCTTCGTTGCCCAGCTCATCCACGCGCCACTCTGATCGATTCAATTACGCCACACACGGCAGCCAATGACAATCAATGTGCCCACCGCAGTTCATATTCGACTCGCACATCGATCTCCAGTTGGAATTCTAAACTTCTCTACTTCTCCCACTTTCTCTATCTAGATGTTTGAAAATTCTACTGGCAGCCAAATGTACTGTGTGTGTTGACATTAGGCACCATTTTGTTTGTTTGCCCAACTCGCTCACCCTCCTTCTCACCCGTTTCATTTGGTCTAATTTCAAATTTGCATTTTATCGATTCAGGCACACGCCGAACGCACCCGGTGATTGCAGGCGCTTGTGAGTCTTTGCTTAGGCCCATTACGTAGCTTTTTCTCGGACCGCGCACAATTGGCTCCGCTTGGAACTAACCATGCACTATCAACCACAAACTCGCTCATCTCTCCCTGTGGTGTTAACTCGAGAGACGTGGCATTAGACAAAAGCTCACAGTCACGTGTGTCCAGTGTGGCATTACCATCAATAAAAGAATGAGTCCGCACCGTTGACTTAATCTTCAAATTTAGCCGTTGCCTGGTTCGTTATGCTCATTGTTTACCAATAAAGATTATAAGGATCATGTCATGATTGTACGTGAAAAACGAGCACTACCCAAGGCAATGGCCGGTAGCGTGGGTTGGTTGTAAGAATTATAAATTTTGAATTCTTAAATTTATCAATTGTTTAGTTGCGCATCCGGTGGTGCAAGTCACCCTCAGCTTGTGTGCAGCTGGCATTAATCTTAGTCTGGCCGAGACTTGATTTGTCTGTTGGTTTGCGGTGACTGCGATCTCTCATTTCCTATGGTGTGGCGGGCAACATGCACATGCCAGATTGATCGTCGCCCTCGAGCAGTTGAGGGCAGTTGTGGCAGATCGATTGAAATGCACGTCTCGCGCCAGTCAAACAGTTGGCATCAGCATCATCATTGGTGTTAATCTCATTTGCATATATTCTTACCCCAAGTGGTATCGGTGTCTCACATCTCCCAATTCTCCAAGTTAACTTAATTTTGACCCAAGCGACACTTGCGCAAGATCAGCCATGCAACGCGACTCTATCTAGAATTTGATTTTATGCTATTTTAGTGGTTACCAGCCAGAGGCTTGTTTGTGCACTCACAAGGCGAGATTTAGCTTCAACTGGACACTGTGTCACATTTGAAACCAACTACTTCACTACCATTTAATTAATTCGAAACATGAGTTGCTCACCACTCCGATCCTTGCCAGTCGGCTTGAATATCCATCACTCGTGCTACTGCCGCTAACCCGTTAATTCGCTCGGCACACTTGATCTAAATGACCCGCCTTTCTCAGAAAAACGTTGCTTTGTGCACGAGACTTATGTTAACTTTTCGACTGTTTTCCATAGTCGAGTAGTGTTTGAAATATGATCTAGTATAGTATTGAAACTTAGATCACTCATTAAGCTACTTTTAGAACTTACACTTTGACAATGCGCTTTTTCGCTCTCATCGCGTCTTAATTAATGGTCTGATTTGTGTCCAAAATCTATTGGGGCAATCAAGTCTCGCATGGCAGAACTTGGCAGAACAATTGAAGCTTTTATGCTGCAGCAACACGTTATGCAGTACTCGATTTGCATGGAGCTCAAGATGTTCTAGGTCCCTCTGCTCATCGCTTCACTGGCCGTTCGCGCGTGTGTGTGACTCGAATTAATGGACTCGATCGCGTCGAGCGTAATTAAATGTAAATGAGTCTTATAAGTGCACTCTCTCACTTCCAGCATGCCAGGTTTTCTTGTGTTCTTAGCGCGCTTGATTTGGATCTTTGAGGAGTGGTGCCCAAGTAAGGCAAACAACGATAAATATTGCTAACCAATGCAATTCAATGCAGTTGTCGATAGTTTAGACCCGAGAGAACTTGTACCTCTCACCATTCCAGTCGGCATATTGATTCTTAGTGCAGCTTGGTTTTGTTCTTGCTAGTAGTCAAACCATCTTATCTTACGTTTTTACACTGGTGATAGATTGGGCCAGTGTTACGACCCTGCTTGGGATCCATTACAAGTGGAGCTTGTTAGGGCACTTCTGTCAGCTTTCATCACTCTTGCAGTCTCATCTTTCATTAGATTTGTTTATTTCCTCATCTGTCGAGTTTTCTCTTTCCTTGTCTGATTAGCGATTCGCCTCAGCGTTGAGTGGTTGGTCACTGGTCGGACACGACAGCTGCTGTATGCTCACCACACTATTTGTCTTTTTTACCTCACTAACGAATCACAGCAATTCGTTATTCATTGCAATTAATTGTCTTTAGTGGGAACTTTTACCGGGCGAACAAGCTAGTGACCGCTGGCACCTTTCCTCACAAAGATTTTCTTTCGACTAGCTTGTTTACTCAATCTGTCCTTAGCGTTGCAATGCCACCTCGTGACAGTGTGTGGGACTCGGTTTGTATGGGTCAACTGGTAACACGACACACTGCCGGCTTGTGATATGCTCTTCGTGCAGAGACACCCGGTATTTGCTTGGCTAATCAGTTACTTTACTCTATTCACCAATGGTGTTAAGCTAGTCTGCCACTCTCTTTGAGATACACTTGATGAATATTTAAATAATCAAGTTGGTCTCGTCTGCCCGCTCGAGCCCGGAAAATTGAATCGAGCCACCACTGCTTGTCTCTCATCTAGTCCTCTTTCTGTGATTTAAATATGTGCGTAGAACACGATTCAAGTTGAATAAAATTGTACAAAATGTTGCTAGATGTAACATGCACAACACCTTGCTTCTTGTATTAATATGTGGCATCGCAAATCTTTCCAGTTAACACTTTCTCTTGGTTAGTTTGCTTACTCTGTCAGTAATACTAATGGCAGGTTTGGGCAACTAGCATGCAAAATGTGATCAATCTGTATGGCCAATGTTTGGCATTCCAAGTGAGCTAGGAACTACAACACATCACCAATCTTGCTACTGCACGGTGTTCATTTTAAAATCGGCTTTTCTCTTGTAATTCCTGTTTAGAAAACATTTAGGATGTACATTTAGGGTTTGAGAGGCATAAAATATTTTCCGGCTCGTGTCTGCGCTTGTCAGTCTCGAGAGACGAATTTAAATCTAAATGATCTATCGAGTATTGAGGACAGTCGAGTAATAACCTTCTCTTTTAGCCCATTCAACGATGTTGCGGTAGCAATTGTTTGGGAGAACTTCTGGTTAGCCACCTTAGATAAAATTGTTTTGTTACTATTCTGGCGTTTCTCTCTCTCTCTCTCTCTCTCTCTCTCTCTCTCTCTCTCTCTCTCTCTATTACCTACTCAAAGCTGTCAGCGAAGTGCCCGCTAGAGACTGGCCACGATGGCGAGCACTAGAGGCTCGACACCAGAACTGTCAGTTATGGCTTAGTCTACATGTTTTGGCTCAAATTGGTTCAATTTTGCCACTCACAACTACATAAAGTTGATTAGTACTTTGTTTTTAAAAAAATATATTTATCTACCATAGAACAATGGTTTCTTTAGTATTACTGCTTGGCATTGGCATTACAGAATTTTCAAACAATATATTTCTGTGACCAATGACCTATGTTTTGATGACAATGACCCTAGTTGGCCACTGCAAAGTTGATCCTCAAAGGTAAAAACGAAACAAACTGGGGGATTGCATTGTATTGTATTGTTTTGCTGTCTGTTCGGTAAAGCCACATGTGCAGCAGGATTGGTGCTCAATTCGGCCGTATGCCTTCGCCCTGATCGTTGATAAAAGTGCCACCAAGGCACTTCATGAACCGAGTGATACTTTATAAAGTGAAAAACTCAAACCACCTGTAAGGCAATATTTCTTGGAGATAGTCCATGAATCATCTAACTCGCCGAGTGCGTGGTGGATTAAAATTTTCTGATGTACCTTCATTGAACAGTGTTTTGTAGTGACTGAAAATCATTAAAGGAAGGGGGTCACTTTTAAGTCACATGATTCATAGAAATTCCCTTTATTGTGATATGCCTTAGTAGACCCCAACTTGGATTTTAAGAAAAGTCTAAAGTAGCTTTGTAACATTGTATGCCTATGACTGTCTATGTGACATTGCATTATTTTGCCAAATCTTTTACATCGGCATTTTCAATCACGCAGTTTAATTGCATATGGTTGTGGTTAGCAACAATACTCTGTGTTGTGAATAAAACAACTACCCCTAACGTCTTGTAAGACAGCCTTCTACTGTATATTTCAGTTGATAGCATTAAATCTGCGGTTGATATTGACAAAAAATATTGTTTTTTGTCGAAACACACCTCGCCACTGTCCAATCACCAGCCATTGGGGTCAGTTTCGATAACCGATAACTTTAAGTCAGTCATATTGATGACAAAATTGACATGTTAATTAAAGTGCACATTTGGGTTGACACTGATCTCGATCTGAGGTGATTTATGGTCAAACCAAAGATGAAATGAAACTAGTGCTGTGGCTGTGGCGTGATGTTAGGTATGGACAGTGCAGTGGTTGCTGGCGGAGTGGTCTAGTGTCTGTGCTACTGCCTCAGTGCGGCTCTCACTGGCGCCAGTGGTGGCGCCCGATCACTGCAATGAAGTGGGTTCGCCGAAAGGCATGAAAGTGGCTGCGACGGCCGGCGCGTGACTCACTTCGGTCTCACTGCCGCATCTGTACAGCCACAACTGACCAGTGGTATAGTGTTGATCTATTTAGTGTTGTTCATCACTCGCCACACCAACTGTAAGTTTCAAGAGTTGGACACCTCTTTGCGGAGCCTCACTGATCATCACTTGCTTCTCATCTCAACCCCTGGTCCACAGGTATGACACTTTAGCTTTGCTCGCCAGTTGTTACTTTGCCAAGGACCTAAAATGCAGAGCAGGTGATGAGCGAGGGCCTCTCGCACTGCTTGAGGCCATAAATTCTCTCGGTGGCCAGGATGGCAGCGAGGCCCTCAGCCAGTCGGCATGCCTGGCACACGACTGCCGAGCATAACGGCAGATGCTGTGGCAGGCGCACTGGCTGCACCAGAGTCAACAAGCAGCTGCCGCGTGCTCGTTCGCGACCCTCGATTGGACGACCCAACACTTTTGCTCAAGTACCATACAACATTACTTTAGTAGTCTTACGACAACTGAACCAGCATTTTTGTTCGGGAACCTTCTTACACATTGATTTGCTGCTAGTTTTGAAAGTTGCCAAAAAACTCAATTCAGTGTATGAAAGAGTTTCAGTGTTTCAGTGAAAGAGTTTCAAATGCTGGTCCGTCATGTTTTAAGTAAGTCTATACTTTCGAAGACTTACTTAGCTAAGCTACAACCCTTTTTAAAATTTCATCTGTGAATGTGGTTTTTTAGAGCACATTCTGACGTCATAGTACCCAAGTGTTGGGTTACCCACTGTTGCTTCGATGAGCCCTGGTCGCGCCAGTCTAGCATATGGTCGGTTTCGTACGAGTTTGGAGCATATGGTGTCATGCCTTAGTGTCCCGGCCCGCGCGGCATTCTTCAGCGCAAGCGCGTGACTAGACTCGGACTGTGGTCCATTAGGAGTGTGAGTGCGGCAACGTGCTGGCACGTGTTGACCTCGTCCCGCTCAGTCCTTTTGTTGCTCAGCCTGACGTCTGCCATGCGCCAGGCGCGCTCACCGCGCACGGTCTACCTGGCCTCTGCGGGGCCGTCTGTCAGCAGTGCAATCACCCAACATCTGGTGTTCTCTCAACTCGGCCAGTGAGCTGTTCATATTTGAAGTGCAACTGAACTGACCTATTGTGTCGAGCCAAACCAACTGTCGCGCGTCCGCCGAGACAGGACCCTTGCACGAGGCACACCTCACATTTCAGAATTGGAAAAGCCCGAATTGGAATTCCATTGGGGCCGGTTCGACGTAGTGAACTAGCTGGGTGACACCACCCAGTCTAATTGGTGAGGACAGTGGCGCGCTTGTGGGTGATAATTTATCGTGTCACCTCGCTGCTTGCTCACTCTCTCAACCAGATGATGATTAATGAAGCCAATCACCTGGTGTACAAACCCTCTGGCGCCAAGCTTGCTTTGCTTCGAACACGACGCCCGTACGCGACTTGTCACAGATTGGCATTATCTTCTCACAAAAGTGTTGTTTATCCCATATCGAAATTGCATTATTGCTCGAGCCTTAATCAAAAACTTTAGTATTAGCACTCAGATTTTCACCGAGCTTTCAATATTTTCTAGATATGACTTATTCTGATTTATGTTTGTGTTTTATTTATTCACAAAACCATTGTAAAGACAAATGATGTCTCTTTGGAAGACAGGCCACGTGGCGTAGATTCTCGCTGCATGTACCTCTGCAAATGGCTATTTTAGTGTGTACTGCGCGGTAGTTTGGCTTGCGGTGAGCACGGTGTCATATTAACCTCGTTTCCGTGCATCTCTCTTGCAGTGGGCAGTTGGCCATCGACCGACCGACTGTCCTGTCTGACCACTCTCACTGGCATGAGTGGTGTCAATAACCCTTGCTTGTAAGCACTGTTTGCGCATTTTCCTTTCGCCCCTTTCACGCATGCATTGCCCAAGTTGAGCATGGACAAGAAACATCTAATTTCCGGCCCCAGTTGGTGTCGCCCAGATCCGGTCAGGAAATCGCATTGGGCTTGGGGCAGCTTAGTGTATATCCCGGCGGTAGTTGACCAGTTGACCCCTGACCCATGGGTGACCGGACGGCGCCTGTCGGGCCCTTCCCTTCCCTGGCAACATCTGTCGGTAGCCCGAGGGCAAGCCAGTGCTGCGAGCGAAGCAGCTGGCGACCAGGCCGCGCAAGGTAGAGGCAGGGCGAAGAGTGTGCGGGGGGGCTTTGCATGTGAGGCGCACCACTACACCACGGGATTGCACGGGATCCCGTGCTAGTCTCGTGCAAATTGCACGGGATCCCGTCCAATCCCGTGCTAGTTTTATGCGAATTGCACCGGATACCATTCCTCAACTCTCGATCTGACGGATCAGTACACGGCACCGGGTATTGCCGACCATGTTGTGCCACCATTCCCCAGTTGTTGCCCGTGTGAAGTCCCGGTTGGGTAGGAGTATCGTGCAGTCTCGTGTGCGTATCGTGCCAGTTATACGGGATTGAACGAGACTCGAAGTGCGCACACTCCGCCCGCTCTCGCTCTCGCTCGGCAAGCACTTTCGACCAGTTGCGCGTTGGAGCTTGCTCCCGGCGCGTTTCTTCCTCATTTCGCCACCGTTCGTCAGGCAGGCCGCATGCACACTCGCTGAGTTAGCGGCCATCAGGGCCTTGCACTTCGAGTATCACTGCCAGAACTTAGAATGCTTAGAACCCACCAAACCAATCACTTAGCTCATTAGTTTGTTGATCCCAAGATGTACTCTCCGTTCTCTGACTGGTAGCACTATTGAAATGAGTTGTCTTATTACTTAAAACTAACCAACTCTATCTCACCTTTCTACAGGTCTTCACAGTCGCCATCGCCACCCTATTCGAGCTTCAACAGCAGCAGCAGCTCATCGCCATCATCATCATCCGCTGGCACATCTGCCTCACCACCCGCTCCTGTGCCCATTTTGATTGCACCAGACGGCACCGTCTACCTGGCCCCGGTAGACGAAACTGGTCTACCAGCTGTGACTGCGGCTTCTGTGCAACAGGTGCCATATCCACTGTTGCCCTCGACGGATCTTCTACACCAACACTCATTCCCTACTCTGGTTGGTCCCGATCTTTTTCTCTATCCTTCAACCTCTGGGCATCAGGCTCGGTTACCATCTCAGCACACTACCCGCTCTCGGTTATTGTCATCAAATTCACTAGTGACGGTGCACCGAACAAGCCACGGCAACCAACTTAAACTCAAATCTCGTCGACGGACCAACAACTCGACGTCAGCTTTACGTTCCAGTCAGCTGAATAGTTTGTGTTTTTGCTCGTTTAGCGCCAGTTTCGTGCATACCGTCGCGCAGCATCATCGATTCAAACTTGATAACCTTGTGGGACCAGCAACCTCTTCAGCTCGAACTTCATCAGTGCGCTCTGTACTGCAACTTCCAGTGAGCATGGGTCAGAAAGTAAGCACTCCTTTCGCTGTTGGTCAGCCCAAGGGCCACTCAGCTGTGATGCGCGAGGCGGGCACATGCTCGTCTGCCTTCTCCACTCCACTCCATCTGTCTGCTTCATCCTCACCTGTTCACGACACGCCATCATACCCCTACGGTGTGGTTTCTTGCAAGCTCGAGGAACCCGAGAGACCAGCACGACTTGACCTTTTACTGGACCTGCCGCCGACGTCGGTTGAAGTGCAGAAGCAGCATGGATGGAATGAGAATGACCGCTCGCTGAACATTTTTGTGGTGGACTCTGATCCGCGGGTGGTACATCGACACCCAGTGGCGCAGAGCACTGACTGCGTACGTGGATTGGTGGGCTACAGCAGAGGCATGCACGTGTGGGAGATCACATGGCCTCAGAGACAACGGGGCACCCACGCCGTGGTGGGCGTTGCCACTTCCGAAGCTGCACTTCACTCCAATGGCTATCACCCGTTGGTGGGAGCAACTTCCGAAAGTTGGGGATGGGATTTGGGCCGAAACATGCTCTATCATGACCTCAAGTCGCAGAACTATGGCAGGACAACGGTGAACACTCGCGATCCTCCCACCTACGGACGCCTCTATGAGCATCAGTTTGCGCTGGACCCTCACTTTATTGCTCCCGAGTCTTTCCTCATAGTGTTGGATATGGATGAAGGCACAATGGCTTACATGGCCAACGGCCAGTACCTGGGAGTCGCATTTACTGGACTCAAAGGCAAGACGCTCTTTCCGATTGTGAGCTCAGTCTGGGGCCACTGTGAGATCACCATGCGCTACATCAACGGCTTGAATCGTAAGTGTCTCCGAATCGTGTAATTGCTGTACTCTTGCCACACTGACACACTAGGCTTTGTTGTGCAATGAGGAAAAGAATGGTTGAGGTAGTTGAATCGACGCTCGCTCTCCCCCGCACGCCAGCCACATTTAGGTCAGCGATAGTGATCAGACGGCTGGCTGGCCACTGGCCGACTGACCAAGCCTGTTGCTCTCTCTCTCCCTGATGATCCACTCTCTCTCGGTTGCTATTTCGGTGTCTCACTTTCTCTCTTTACTAGTTGATCATTGCTCTCTGAAAATAAACCGAACACAATCGAGTGGCGCTCAGACCTGTCTGGCGCCCAGTAACCGAACCGCCCGGACGAGTTTATTATTTCCGCACTTGCCGAGTCTCCGATTGCTGCCGCGACCAAGTGTTGGGCGACTCGATCACAAAACGCAACTATCTACCCGCGGGATTCGGGCAACCACCGCGCTGCGTGATCGAGTCTCCCGTCTCATGAGAAATCTTTTTCGTTGTTCACTTCCTGTGCCTGTCGGGCTCTGTCAATGAGAGTGATGCGAGCCAAGTGTGCTTCGTAAACGCGCGTACGCACTCACTTCGTCCAAGACGTTGTTCTAACGCAGCGAGCCACGCAAGCCAGACAATGGGCCGGGCAGACCATCTGTCGCATGTCTCCAGTCACTAGCGTTACTCTGGCATTCATTCTCTGATTTATGAATGACTAGAGAGAGAGAGAGAGGAAATAGAGGGCCAAGCACTCACTGGGTAGCCCAACATTAGTACAGAAAGTTTGGACCAGACTAATAGTCCTTTGATAGCTCTTAGTAACTTTTGTATTGGTTAAGAAGTTGCAAAGATTTAGATATGGATTTTTGGTTTGAGAGCTTTTAACCTAATAATTAGAAAAATTCTGCTGAAGGTCTCATGGGCCACTAGCCCAATACAGACCCTCATCGCTATGGCTAATAGCCCAAGTGTTGGGCTATTTACTGTTGCGCTAGTGGTGTGAGGTTTCGCTGACCCCGTGACCTTCTCGTCCCCACTCTTAGCTACCGACACCGCGGACACGTTCTCAACGGTCCGGTGTAACTATCGTTTCAATGGTGCGAGCCACGATTTCCTCCTCTTTATGTCTTCTTGTCTTGCACTTCCTCTTGCCCTTTGACCTCCATCCGGCTAGTGATGCTTTCACCGACTTGATCGGGTTGACGATTATCACTCAGTGATAGGTTTAGCTCAGTGTATGTGTTCTATTCATAAGTGAGGCCGTTGTGTAATAGTAACGGCTGTCGTCTCTGACCGTTACTGTTGACTCCTGCTCCGTCTCTCTCTCTCTCTCTCTCTCTCTCTAGGTTCCTTTGCGATTGACTAATCGCTTTGAATCAAACGAATTAGACTGTCAGCTCGACCCTGCGCATGTTGATTAGTCCCCATAGTGCAATCAACGACGGTCAAACCGAATCAATTTGTCGTTGATTGATTTGCTCTCTTTCGCTAACTTGCTTTTATTTTCCAAATTTCAATTATTACTAATCTTAGGTTGAATCGATTTACTAAAAGGGTCCATATGAATGTTTGCACTACTAATGTTGTTTTTTAATATTAATAGCTGAGCCACTGCCATTGAAGGACATAGCTCGTCAAGTGATTCGTCGACAAATGGGTCGTCATCGGTTACACCTGATCGAGACCAATCTGCACATCCCGCAAGTCCTCAAAAACTACTTACTCTACAAGGACCAAGTCTTCAACCTGATGTGGAAGCCAGTGTGACGAATGTTGTTGCACTACTCGTTAGAATCTGGTCACCGCGCGCATTGCTACATATCGTCTGCCCGAGACGCACCACTTTGATGTACCCTCCAATCCCACTCGCTCACCTTCACTCATCTTACTATGCCTTAACCCTCACCCCTCTTCCCACGAATCTCACCCTGTGTCGTCCCCGTGGCTTTTCAATGCGTCCATCTCATCTCTCTCTTTCTCACTCTGGCCATCCGAACTGTGATCTATCTCTCTCACCTTCACACATAGCCCTTTTGTAAAAAGACATTTAACTGATTCAACTTCTACTTTCCCTCTTTGTTTTGCTACACTATTTTTACCTTTTTTGCAAATGTAACACATCAACTTTGTTTTATATTTTGGTATTTCGGTTTCCCTTTTGTTATTAACTTAGTTATTTACATTTTTGTACATTTTATAAGATTAAAATTAAATTAAATTCTGTAAGCAATTTTACATTAATGTTGTTTTATATTAAATTCTTACCTATTAATAAAAGAATATTAATTCACCAAACTGCCTTTGATTTGTGCTAGTTCTCTTTTTTATGTTTTCCAAATTATTGAATTGCAATTGTTAAACTTGTATTGTAGTGTGTTGTCAAGGTTGATTTTGGAGGTACAGTAAACCTTCAAACTTACGCGTTGTTGTAAAAGCAAAAAAGAGGGAATTAATTGAATTTCATTGATGCCTTTTACTTTGCCTTTGAAATAATGCGCAAGTTTGAGGTCATATTGTATTGGTAAAGATTTGTTCTAAAGCACCGTGAAAGTTAGGTAATTAATTAGATGATCGAGTTTGCCGCTAGGCGGAGAGATTTAGCAATTGAAAACCTGAACCTCTGTTAACTGTCATGTTTGTTGCCGACACCAATGCTGCCATCTGGTGTAATCGAATTAAAACAGTTTTGCTTTTCTCAGTAAACGTTTCAAGTGTGCTACACTCCTCACAAAATTCAACGGTAATGTGAAAACGCATGTGTAAGACTAAGACTAAGTTCAAGTGAAGAAGTAAAAGACAATATCGAGAGTGAGGGACAGTACTTTTATTGATCACACTGGAGGGGAATGGACTAACCCTCATATTCCTGTTGCGTTTCGGCATCTGCGGCACCACCATCGTCGGGATTGGCAGCGTCCTCGGTCTCCTCGGGTGCATTCTTTTCGGCTATCTGTGACTCGGCCTGTGCTTCCTCCTCGGGCAGATTCTCCTCGTCACCAACACTGCCACCGTCGTCAGTCTTGGCTGGCTGGTCTTCGTCGGGTTCGCCCTCAACCTCTTCGTTTTTCTCTTCCTGTGCCTGCTTTTGATCTGCCGCAAGATCTTCCTTGATCGCTTCCTTCTCCTCCTCTGTCTTGGGTTGGGGCGGACTGTCCACATCGGTTGCAGAGACCGCTCCTACTCGCAACGACTCGTGCTCCATCATATCAGGATCAGCTCGAATGCTCAGTGGGATTAACTTCGAGAGTGCCACCTTGAAGTAGCTATCCTCCAGAATCTTGCTTGGAGAAATACGTGACTTTGGATCGATGATAAAGATCTTGTTGCAGAGGTTGCGGACAAATGTGTTCATCTGAATCTTTTTCACAAACTGACGCCACTGGGTAGAGAACTTGGTTTTGATGTCTCGTACGTTGAACGGGTAACGCTTGGTGCACATGGCTACCAGCAACACACCGATCGACCAGATGTCGGCTTTGGAAGCATCGTACGAGCGACGGAAGGCTTCCGGTGGCAGGAAGTAGTTGCGACGCACTCGACGCTCCTTCTGCTGCAAAAGGATGCGATTGCGCCGTGGGTCGTAGTAGAGCACCGATTTGCTCCAGCCGCACAACTTGGGATGACCTGTCTTGTCGAAGATGATATGCTGCAATTTGAGGTTCCGATGCGCCACTCCCACCTTCTGCAGCTCACGGATGCCGATTACGATTGCTTTGGTGTAGTTACGTATTGCATCCGGCTTGATGGGCTCGTTCACTCGCACCAGGTCGTACAAGGTTGGCTGTGGACTGCACTCTTCCATAAAAATGTACAGTCTCACCGATTCCATCTACAAATCAACACAAATTAGTATATGCACATTGGTTTCTTGTTGTCATATTACCTGGAAGATATCGAAAACCTTGAGAAACAGTGGCGAGAGCTGTTTCTGTTTTGCCACTTTACCTCCGATGAAACGCATGATTCGCACCGAGTTCTTAAGCAAATTAGTCCGGAAACGAGGTGAACATTCGGTAAGGTTAGTCACTTTGACAACCATATTGTCACTTGACTTTTTGCTGGATGATTTGAGTTTCGATTTTTTAGCTTTAGACTTTTTCTGTTTGCCTGCTTCGAGGCGATACGCTTTGAGCACCTTGGAATACTCAGTGGTGCTGATGGTGACACGTTCAATCATGAAACCAGCAGAGTTGATTGCCGCCTCGTCTCGCACCATGGTTGCACCAGGTATGTTCTCGATGCGGTGAACCTTCACTCCGATCTGCGAGGGTAGTTCGCCATCAACCGACTTGCTTGAAGTAGTAGAAACGCTCGACGAGTAAGTGGAAGAAGTGCTTTTTCTTGACATGCTGCTCTGTGACTTGCGGTGACTCGTCATTCCTTTTGACTTTGGCGTTGGCCCGTTTGGCTTGTTACTATGCCTGCTTAGCGTGCTTTTCTTGGTGCTCACCCTTGACTTCACTGCGTGCGAGGGGATATCTTCGGCGCTCAACCCACTTTTTGACGCTCCTATTTGCGAAGTACTTACGGCCTGCGATGTACTGCTAGAGTGGGATATGCTGCTTATGTGTGACTGGTTACCCTCGTGGGATTCAATCTGCGATGAGCTTGAGACAGTCGACTGTCTTGCCGGAGTTTTTTTGGACTTTTTGGATTTTATGCTCTCATGAGAACCCTTCTGGGTTTCAGCTAACAGTCGACGCACATCATCTAAGTTCAGCTTTTCTAATAGCTCATTCTTTAGCCTAGTGTTCGCATCCATAGACGGTCCACTTGTGGGTTTTTTGTTTTTTTCTTCTGGGGTAACGCTAGCAATTTTGCCGTCCATCGATGAAGTGCTTTTGATTTTCTTCGATTCCTCATTTGCACAACTTTTAGGCTTTGCCACTGATTTGTCTTCTGATTTGATCTTGGCTGGTGCTGGGCTTTCCTTGGAGCTGACTTTGGATATGTTATCCTTGCTTTTCGTTTTACCAGCTTTAGTCGTTTGATCTACGCTCTTAGGTTTGGTAGCATGGCTGTCCTTGCTTTTCGACTTGGACGATTCCTTCTTCTTTTCTTTCTTGCTCTTCTTGCTTTTCTTTGGTTCACTCGACTTCTCTTTAGCGCTCGACATCTTTTGCTCTTGATTCTTGTTCGACTTGGTTTTTTCTTTTTCTGTCACTTTTTGCTCTTGATTCTTGCTTGACTTTTCTTCTTTTTCTTTTACCTTCTCTTTAACGACTACAATTGGTGCTACACTTTGGCTATTACTCGACTTATCTAAGTCTTCCTGTGAAATAATCGACTTGGAGATCGAAGTGATTTTCTTCGAATCTGGCCGAAATTTGGCAAGTCGTTGTTCGAGTGGCATCGACTTGCGCACAGTTATTACAACAAAGCTAACTTTGTTACACTAACTTCTCATTAATATCCATCCACGGCTGAAACGATTGTTAATTAGATTTATTTCTTTTATTTTTTAAAACAACATTAACAACATTCACAGTTGTTTTAAACTTTAATTGTAGAAATTACATGAAAAGTGAAGCGTTGCTAAAACTACACTGTTTATGTAAAGTAAACTTGAAGCATCACTGTCAGATAAAATACATACAATTATTATTAAATCAAAACATACGAAATAAATAATTTAGATGAAATTAATTGAGTGTATTGAGTATTTTAGTGTGGATTGTTATTAGACAATTTGTTCTATTTGAGTTTGGCTTCTACTCGATTCTACTAATCAATTTTTACTGAATCGAGTTGACACTAGATGGCGTGAGAATAGCTTACAATTATTGGAGCATTTTTGTTTGCAAATAAACGTTTGCGGAAATGAGGAACAAGACAGACTAGAAAGTACCAAGAGGAAACTGTTTTATTAAATTTGCATCAAATATCAAATACAGAGGTGCGTGTGATGTAACAAACGGCGTATGTGTACTAGAGAGGTTGACCAGACTGGTTAGTTTCCTGTTTTGCTATGTGATCAGTTTGATTGGGCTTTTCTGATTGGTCTCGTTGAGGAGCACAAAGAACTGGTCTGGTTTGTCAATGTTGTCCTGGGCACAGGTATCAGTGGTACGATCTGCCGGTGGCGAGTTGGGTCCACTTTGCAGAGAACTCTCTTTTTCCTCAACTTGTGCAAAGGGAACCTCTTTTTCTAGTTTAGTGGTTTCACCTTTGGGGCTAACTACTCCTTTACTCTCACATATCACATCTTCTGCTTTACCCACATCTATCTCTTCGTGGTCAGTTTCAGTTGAGTTGAATTTGGTAGAAAGCACTCTCTTTGGGCTGGCTAGTTTCTTACCTTTGACAGTTTCTTTAGATTCACTCTCAGCCACTCGTTTGTGAGTTTTCTTATTCTTGATTCCACTAGAGTTATTGCTTTTAAGAATGATTTGGTGACGGGAGGGCACGCTTCCATAAGACAATGGATAGAGTGATTTAAGAGAGCCTACAGGAGATGTCTCTCTCTCATCTCCCAATGTCTTGCTTCGACCATCGACACCGTCTCCAGTTGTATAATTAGACTTGGCATTGGCTTGTTCCAAAAACGGATGAAGCATAGAGGTTCGTGGTGGGAAAAGGTGACTCTGCGCATTGGTCAGATTGCTCCCGTGGTAAGCATCAAAGAGAAGTTGACTGCGAGCAGCTATCATTTCTGAACTGAACCGATCCAGTAATGGTAGCGACGAGGAACCTCGGAACGGAAATATGTTTGCCTGTTCAGGGCTCTTTGATAGCTGGCTACCATTCACGCCCACTTCATTACTTTCATGACTTATTTCTCGAGGTGGCATGTAACTTGGCATGGAACCTCCATTCCCACATGGCATTAATCTGAGATTATGTCCTACTCGAAATAATAAAGTTAGATTTTGCCAAATTTTAATCTTAACGAACTTACCAATCAAGTTAGGCAACAATGGCAATGAATGGCTTGGATTAAACTGTTGCAAAGGAGCAAGTTGATTCCGCTGTTGTTGCTGATGGTGGAGAATAAGGGCTTTACGTAGTTCTTCCGGATTAGTGCTTGCTACTTGATGTTGATTTGAAATGCCTTTAAAGAAATTTCCAGAATCACTAGGAACGGTATCTCCGTTGTTAGGACTTAGGGTCGGTGTAGATCCAGAGGAAGAAGACGAATGGTTCACTGAAAGAGGTGCTGTCGGAGCAAAGGCACTGCCCATTGTAGGAGTCGTGCCTGACCAAAGAATATTGTAGGGCAAAGTCTGTGGTGCAGCTGCTTTGGTTGCCATCGACCACATGAACTCGGCAAGATTGTGACGGAAGTCAAGTGAGGCTGGTGGCAAGGTGGCACTACCAGGTATCTGGTCATTGGCAGCACTAGTAACAGGTGGTGGTGGCGGTGGTGCCATTGGTACATATCCCGGTGGCAGCAATGAAGTTGAATGCCTGAGAGAAGGGGGAAGAGCGACTCCGTCGGGCACGCTACCCAGTAACTGACTAAGGATGGCTGGGTGTGAGTGAGGCATACCTGGAGCCAACTGGTGACGAGATAACAAATTTGGAGGACCTCCCAGTAAAGGATAACCGTTGGGTATGTCTCCATGTTGTGGTAAATAAGACGAGCTTTGCTGTGCTCCTCCTACTGGTATCTTGCTCTTGGATTCAACATACTCTGTAGGCGAGAATGGAAAGTACTCGCTTCGTGACTCGTGTGTGCTGCTCGACTTGGCTGGAGTGGGCGGCGAGGGCGCCGAAGAGAGTGAAGGCGAAGAGAGGGTTGGCGATGAGACCACAGAGGTGGGCGTCGTCTGCTGTTGGTTTAACTCGTTTGCCTTGTTCAAGTGCGAGATTGTCCCAAGCGGACCTCCCTCGAACGTTTGTCTGAGATGTCCCTCAAACAGTGTTTTGGTCGAGTTGTAACTAGTTCCACTGATTTTTTCGCCATCTGTTTTTAGCTTACTTTGGTGGCTTTCATCATGGTGCATTTCACCAATGGTTTCGCTACCCAAATTCGGTTTGCTTGTTTTGGTTTCGGTAGAGGAAAATTCATCTGAGTCATCCACCCCGCTTTGGTTATCCCCAGTTCCGTAATGATACCTGCTTGCTCGGTTTTGTCGTTCAGCATTATTCAGGTTCTCCTGGTTTTTGGTGAATGAGTTAAGTGTAGAGGTCATGGCTCGTTTCCTGCTACCCCCATTAAACATGGCTTTCACATCTGTGCAAAATGAAGCTGTGAGACATGCTGGCTTACAACGCTAACAATTGACTCACCTTCCCACGCGAAGGTAACATGATCCGCTGGTTCTGGACTACCTACCAGCTTGATATGCCTTCGCCAACTGGTATAGAACATAGATCAAATTTCATATTTGTAAACAATATTTTTAACTAGTTTACCTGTTAAAATTGGCCGCATCGGGTTGCACGTACTTGGAAGTGGGCAGTCGGTGAGAGTGAAAGATAAACTTGTTGGGCGAGAAGAATAGCCCACAATAGATGCACTTAATGCATTTAGCCCTGGATGGCAAAAAGTAATTATATTGTGAATCTGTCACAAAATATCTAGACGACTTACCGCGAACTGTTGTAGCGCGAAGGAGTGAAGCTACCACGACAACCCCAAGCACAAGCGTGGTATACGTCAAAAGCAAACGTATCGGGCAGTTTAGGTGGTGTAGTTTCTGCCAAGAAGGACTTGCATAGTCGCTCGGCTTCACGCTTGGTGATCATTCCACACCGACGTGAAGAGACTGGCATCGCTCCTGCTCGCCTCAGCAGCTCAAGTTGCACTGGAGTGCACTGAACGCAGGTGATTCCTAATGCCACTCGCCTGTAGCATCACTGGTCAGTACATATCACTCATTGCAACATTACAACTTTCTCTTACCGATTGTGGATTTCATTGTAGCTGAAGTTTTTCAGCAGTGTATTGGAGATCTGTGCCAAACAAAGTCGCTCCTGACCGTCCATCACCAGTGATACGATGGGCACTCCATACAGCATCACCATGCGCACTTCGTTACTAGTTGTGCTGCTCACTGTCAACTGATTTCCACTGGCACTACTTCCACTGCTCTGGTGAGATTGATGACTATTTGACTCCATTCCCAATTTGCCTTCAGACTCATTCTGGTGGTAGCCTAGAACCATATCGCCACTCATCGAGTTAGTTGCACTACTGTTGCCGTGAAGCATGCTAGAGACTAGAGCCGCTTGCTGTTGCTGAAAAGCAGACTTGAAATGTTGCACGGCTACGGCCGAGCTTGGTGTGAGATGGCTCGAGTGTCCGTAACTAGGCAAACCACTGGTATTATTGAAGAGCATCGATGCCAAATGACTAGGTGCGCCACTTGGACAGCCTGGCGCAGACTTGCTTGACGTCTATAAAAGAAAGCTTCGATCAGAAGAGTAACACGAGAGCCCACTGACCATTTAGTTGTAGCTCATTCTGCTCATCTCATTGCGCCAATATCACTCAAATCCTCCGCATATGTGCCGCAATCGGAACCACGGTCATAGTTAACGATCGTGTTCCGAACCCCGATGGTACATCACTTGCTTGTTCTAGCTGGTAATTAAATTAGACACTACGCGTCTCAATGGCCCTAATGGCGCGAAGAACATCATCAGTGGAGATTAGAACAGGGACCATTGTGTGGCCTTAATAGGTCGTCTGGGGTGGCCCATACTACCGAGCATCGCCACCAACAGCCTCTTAGATTTGGCGCGAGCGCGTTAGCTCACTTCTCATCGCTCCCGCGAGACCTGCCTCACTCTTTCTTGTTCAATCCATCGCTCTCTCTCTCTCTCTCTCTGATTGAGAGACTGGCGCGCGTCTGGCCAAATTGCCGTGACATTGCTCCCACCGATGCCATTAGAAGCGACAGTGACACTCATCCCGCGGATTGTCACACTGCCCGATGCGCGTCGCTCACACTCCACACTGATTGCTTCTCTTCGGCAATTGTTGTGATACTTTTTATTTTCATTTAAAACTTCAAATTTGTGGCTAATAATTGAGCACTTACTGGTACTGTGACTAATGAAATTTTAACAGTTCTAAATATCGCAAACAACTCAGTTGCTATCAATCAAATGGTTGCAAGGAAAACAGTCTGGGTCCCGATTGACGCCAAATGTACGTTGCCATTGGTCACGAGACAGTTACCATTTTCAACTCAATTCAACTCTTGTTTGCATTACTCAAAAACTTTTACAGATCTTAATCATAAATAATGCAAAACTAAATAATAGAATAAAACAATAGTAGATAAAGCTTTAACAATACTATCTTAAATTATTTATTTTTAATATAACTAATTCTAGACACTTTGACTCTTGCATTGTCTGATTTTAAATTTAATGAAGCAAAGAAAAAGTAGAGTAATTGTAGTTTGCAAATTACCACCAGTTCTGCACCAAAAGGTCTTATTTTGCATTCTTCTCACGTCTCAGCCGTGATTGGGGCAAATAATTAACACCGTGGTAGAGGGTGCTAATTGAATGAGCTCTCAACGGGCTGCCACCGACATGTCGAGTGATGGGTGCCCTAAGCAGTGTGACTCTGTTTGACCACCAACACTGGTCCAACAGGGACGACACTGTGGGTCGGTATGGCAAACATCGGTTGCCATTGATTGGACCTATCAGAGCGTGACATTGAGTTGCATCAACATCATCATTTAGTCTCGACACATTCCCAGGTGGTTGACCAGTGGTCAGTGGTCATTTGCATCTCTCTTTGATACTTATTTGACAAACTTTAAAATTTGAGACAAAGCAAGTGAAGCGATATGGTGTGCGCGGTGATGAGCGCTTACTTGCGGTGCCGTCACCTCTGCCTTTCACACTCTCATCGCTTTCTTGACTCACTGTTTGCACTTGCTCAGCACCTCATCAACTTCTTTTGTCTGACTCCCTCCGGTGTCGTTGTTTTGTTTTAAAGTTTAAACAATTTTTTTCTGAATTTAAATAAGAAGAGCGAGACTCACGTTGAGTCGAGCTCTCACCACTAAAGAAAACGGAAGCTATAGTGAGGTAAATGAATAGCAAAGAAAATTAAATAAAATTTAAGTTAAAAATCACATACTTCACGCACAAGAAATACTTTTACCTTCGTCCTCTCTCCCTCCTCCTTTGTCTTGGAATCTTTTCTTTTATTATTTCTAATGTGTGATAGTTTATGCGGAGAGAAAAGATGCTTTGTGATTCTAAACAAGTTGAAACAAGCATACGTGGGCTCATTGGTCTCAACGGAGACGGCAGTTTAAGTGATGATGAGCAAACACATAAACCAAGTGTGAGTTGGCCAGACTAAATGGTTTTGTTTAGCGCAACTATTTTGCTAGACTACCGTTATTCACTCGATGCTATTTTAAAACAACAAAAATCTGAGCACTTACCTGAAAAGCTGAATAGCTTGTGATTGGAGATGGCTTGCAATCAGTTGTTTCCGTGGAGAGTAGTGTGATTTGTTCGGAACGACCTTCCACGGCGGCCATGCTTAGCGAACACCCACGGTCTCACCGGCGAACCTCATCGGTACTTCGTCCTTGCTCAGTGCAGTAATTAAGAGTTAACGGACAGGTCGATGTCTTTCGATTAACAAGCACTACTGAGTGAGTGACCGGACGAACCAACAGCCGGATTGTTTCGGTTCCGGACACTGACTGGGCACGGTGGACAGCCGGTGAGCCGAGTGATTCTGGCTCAGCTGAGTGGTGGAGTGCATCCGTACCATAGCGCAGAGAGCCGAGTGGCACCATCACACAAATGGGCCGGACTATATAGAGCGGGTACAGTGGTTGGTGTGAGAAGTGTGCCCGCCCGACTCACGCTCTCAATACCGCCTTCGAGTGACCCGGTAGAGTCGGTGGTCACCACCCACCGTGCGGAGCCAATCCGCTCGGTGCCAGTGGATTGCATTGCGCAGCACCCAACACACCACTCCACACTGCAGTGAGATGGCCAATTTGGATCGTCGCCACTGTCTCAGCCATTTAATTAATCAATATCGCGCCTCTTCCTTTTTCTATTCAAACATTACTAGTAGTTAATGTTAATTTCTCGAGTTACAGACACAGTGCGATTTACCTGAGACCGAGCAAGTCGTGATTAACTAGCGCAAACCGGCACTTTCACTCGCCCACATCGTTACTGTCTGATAAAAATTAATTAAAATTGGTCAACAGTATTAAGTCTCAAAATAGAATCCTCTTAGACAGCATCACTGAAAGCACAGCTTTTATTTAGTTGTTCCCAATGACGTCATGAGTTGAGTTTACCTGGTGCCGTAATGCTTTTATTCAAAAATTTTTCGTTTAAAGTTCTTTGTTTTTCTTGTTGATTTATTCTCTCGTGCAGTACACAGATTTTGTTAATTAATTTTAAAGCATTAAAAATTTAGAACAACTAGTGTTAAGCTAGGAATGGTATTGAAATGAAACATTTAATAAGTACATGAAGCAAAGTTTGTCTTGATTAGGACTAAGCACGAATCCAGTGTCAGTAGTCGCATTGATCTCACTGTGCTCTATACTGGTGTCGCATATTGGTTGCCATTAATTTAATACATTTAATTAAAATTTTATCTATTAAAAAACGTTTACCTTTACTGCAATCGCGGCTATCAGCGTGCGTTAAGAGAAAAGCAAATAAAGTTTCAAAGTTTGTTTAGTCTGGCCGCTTCGTCATTCATCGAGCTGGCTCGTTGGTTCGGGTCATGTTTGGCGAGACGTTGCATAAATTGCTCGTTAATTATGAACCATAATGGTTCTCATTTTCCGGGCGCTCATTTTGGGACCAACTTTGCTCGGTGGAAGCGCTAACCCATTTGGTCCAGAAGCGGACTCTTTGAACAAACGTGGACAATAGACTTAGCTTGACGCGGTTCAATGTCAATAAAGACCATAATTTTTCGCTTTCTCTCTCTCTCTCTCTGACCGATACGACTTGAATAATTAATCGACCGCTACGCGGCTCGATTTTCACTATAGCATGGTTTACTTGGACGATCGCGATCGGTGTTCACCGAGGCCTAGCACAATTTGCCTAATTACACCTGGCTTGCTACTAGTAGTATGGACTTAGGCATATTTTATTTGCTTCATAGATTCGGTGCATATTCATCACTCAAGATTTTGTTCATTTCTCCTGATTAATATATATATAAACTGGCTGAAATTAATATAAAAGCTTTCGAATTCACCAAATTGTCTAACCAGCCAAACGCTCCAAATGATACATTTGTTACACTCACAAATGTCAGCACTATTGTTATTCGGTCAAAGTTGTAGATCAATAGTTTTAAAGTCAAATGTTCACTCTCAATGGAACTACCATTGTCCAAGTGCCTTACTGCCAATTAGCGTGTCAAGTACTCTCATTTGGGAGGGATTAGTTGACTGGTCAGAGTGGAGTGGCAAATTGACTTAATCGGCTTGGGTTCGAGATTGGCAATTTGTCACCACTATTGGTGCTCGACCCTAACTCTTTCCCAGTTGGACCCGCTAATGTCTTCATTTGTGTTCACTAATGTCCGACAGCCGGCCACCGATCTCGAGCGGATTACAACGTTCAATTTCATTGTTTCGCACTGACCATTGTCCACGTGCTAAAGAGTTCAGTGGTGCCAAGTATGCGAATAGTCTTAATCCATCGACTGATTAATTGACTCTCATTTCACGGTAACTAACTGGGCGACTGGTGCAGCGAGCACTGGCTCACCATGACAGTGTGTGTGTGTCTGTGTGTGCTTGCTTGCAGTCCGTCAGGCAAATCCATAAATTATGCTCTACTAGAGCACGCTTCAATGGCTGCGTGTTGGCCGATCACTCTCGATCGGCTTCTCGATGACAAAGGGGTTGGTTTGTCCGTGCGTGGCTCCACAACGCCACTCTACCCCTATTGCCTTGTCCACAGTGAGCAAACACGCCGGTTTGTTTGGCATAAATGGGTTCGGTTTGCCTTTCGCCGCTTGCTCTAATTGAGACCTCCGCTCTGCATTGTGATCGCGCCAGACGCGCTATATCACCCGACTCATCATGTCGCCGTTTGGTCTCACACAACCTGTGCTGACCAGATCGGTCTAAGTTGGTTTTATTCTTCTTTCTTAGTTTTGACTACTATTTTTATACGTATAGAAGTTGATTGGCAACTTTTAGAGGACTTTACAATCTTACATTACACTCTCAAAAAAAGATTGCCAATTTAGTTCTTAATCTGATGAGTTTAGAAACATAATTAAACTACATCATAGCTCATAATCCGAGCGCTGATTATTTGCGTCAGAACCAATTACAGCTATTGTGTTGCTTTGTTCACTTTTTAAACTGGTAAAATTTTGATTATGAAATCGGCCTGGACAGTCCAGATGATGATGACGATGATGATGATAGCAAAGGCCGTGGCCAGTTACTTGATGGGACCGGTGAGTGAGGTTGGACCAGGCTAAATCTGCCTCGGCTGACTGACTCGGTTTGGTCCCTTCTGTTCACTGAATCCACTGGACCGTTTCATAACGCAAAATGAAAGTTAAATTTAGTAGGGCCAGAGTGTGTGCAGTGTTCAGCTCCCAATTGGATGACGGTGGCCGCGGTGACCACCAGCGCCCACTACTCAGTTCCACTCTCTTCTTTTCCTTCTCTTTCTCTCTCGGACCTGCTACTTTGTAGTACTGAACACGACTCACTCGGGCAGCACTACTATTTGTCTCGCGCTGCGACAATTTTTTTTAATTAATCGCTCTTGTTTAGACAATTTAATTCACTTGACCATTTGGTGGATAACAAAAAAAGTTTAATCAGAGTTAATAACTTTAACTGAAGTATCAAGTGTCTTTTATTACTTAGCTGGAATTAATCTGTTTCAAATACTAGTGAATTGAAGAGAGCGACTAAAAATAAGAATAAGTTCGCAAATCCGACAACTCATCTTTATATGAAAATTGATAATTTTTTTATTTACATTTTCTAGAATGCTGTCATTTAACGTTAAAGTTAAAATTATTTTTTAGATTATATTTATTCTTAGACATTTCAGTTTACAACTAGATTTTGTGTTTCCAAAAACTGCCTCAATATGTTTGCTTAAATACTCGAGAGTGTAGATTTCAAGTAACACGCTTTGTTCGGACAATGCTTTTAGTGGTGATGATGCCACAAGAGAGGTTTTGTTGAAAGAGCTGAGTTGATTTGTACATCTCATTTATCGCATTGTAGCTATTTGTCGATCGATGTCGGGTGGAAGTGAGTAGGTCGCGATAGTGAATGCCACTTCACCTAATGGTTCGAGCCTCTCCATTACTGCCAATGTGTTGATCGTTGTCTCTGGCTCGCGTTGCACCCGATTCAATTGGCTCGATTTACCACAACATGTCCCGCAACTTTGTTCCCACTGTCATCTCTGACTCCAAATATAGCCCCAGACCGATTTGCCATCTCTCTCTCTCTCTCTCTCTCTCTCTCTCTCTCTTTGGTCTAGCAAAAACGTTGTGTGCCGCCCGTTACTGTTAATTGAATCATAATATGCGCCATATATGACACAATCGTGTGCGAATCGATCGGAGCTGGCACGCAACACGCGGCACAATACATCTAGGCCCTTAGGTTAGTTTCTTAAGTGGGCCCGGTCGAGCACGAGCCAGACGAAGCGTGTTGAGGCCTTGGTGTAGATTGCGGTCGTGCAACTGAGTCTCACCATTGGAGCGCCAAATGTCTCTATCGGCGGTATCGGTGGACCACGAACGGGCTCACAGACACGAGTCACTATTTGCATACGATCGCCACGGTGATTGCTCCCCATTACCGGCATTGTCACCACCGATTGTCCCTCACTTGCGTTGTCCTTTGTTTGCCTTTCTCAAGCTCACTATCAACAATCTCGTTGAATTTAAATTAGATTATAACGACGGATAGTTTCCAATTGATACAAACCGCTGCTTGCGCGCCCATTCGAGTGACTTACGTGTTTAGTGCACGCACCACTACCATTCGGCTCAGTTTCACTGGACACCACATATTTCAGGATTGATCAATCGTAACCCGCTGACCTCACCAACCGACTTTCACACCTCGGTCAGATAATGATCACAGACGCACCTTTTTGTTGGATTACGTGTCAAAACTGGCGCGGCACTTTTGAAATCGATTTGACACATCTCGCGTGCACTACTGTGGCAGGCATTGATCTAATCGAGCAAAGTAGTAGGGTGGCCCGTGCCAGTTGAACCCCTTTGTGGCGCCGCGGCACACTTTTGTGTTGGCCTCGCCATTTACTTGGTCCCCCGAGTGATTGTCACCATCTTAGCAGTCGCCACGAATCGAAGCGTTAAAGTGATTACATACGTATATTGAATTAATTACAGGTACTTACTTGCACAACTCTTACCGACAAGGATTTGGTGCCACGTTTGTTTGAATTTTTATTATTATTATTTGTCTTGTCAAAGACACCAACACTAAACACGGATTTGAGCGTGACCAAGTAGCCCCGCGGGTGGCTGGCAATCTGTGCTGAGGCGGATGCTTAGGCTCACGTGGCAAGGACCACCTGTACGCACATGCGGTCCAATTGACCCAGATGGTCTATGACTGATGACCGGATCAATTTGTTCCCATTACGCGTGCACCACTGACTCGAGTGCTACTAAAAATTATGTGCTAGTTCCGTGCCCCCGTGGTGCGTAACACTATACCATAGCATATTAAGTCAATCGGGTGACTAGTCATTTGATGCAGTGCAAGATGGCTTAGCACCTTCACACTTGGCCAATCAATGGCAATCATGATTCGAGATTGAACTCTAGAGACAATCAGTTGGCCAGTTTGGTGTTTTGATCGATAGTCGTCAAAGCGATACTTGCCCCAGCGGGCCCAGCACCCGCATATAATGGGATTAGTAGAGTCAAGCGCATTCGCGCTCTTTGCCTCTGGTGTCAAGTGTCACCCGAGCAAAGCACACTGGCACACTTGCTTGGTCGCATGTTAGTTGGTTATTGATGATACCTGCCTCGAGACAATTGTGCCCCAATTGAGTAATTAATTGGTTGCAATTTGGCTAATGTGGAACCCAACTGGAACCAGACTTTACTTGAATTACTAGCGATCAAAGCCGTTATTATGTCAACAGTGCCAGTCAGTGCACGTGTATACTCTCGGGCACCACTCAATCGGAACATTCCTCAAATTGATTTTCAAGCTCGAGCTACACAATTTAAAATTGTTTCTTGATTCTTGTATTGACTTTTCTACCGTTATTCTTATTGATCGCATTCTGACCAATGTTTGCTTTCTTTTGTCCTAATTCAATTCTTGGTTTTTAATATTTGTTTTCTCTTAAAATTAAAGGTTTACTTTTATTTATCACAATATAATATTAATTAATTTTGTATTGCATTTTTCTTACTGCGACGCTTCCAGTAGAATTCACCCACATACTACGACACTTTCTTAACTATAAATCTCATTATACCAAATTCGTGGAAGAAACAGCAGTAATAAATTTTAATTGAAACTAGTGCTAGCTTTGCAAGGGTGTACCACTCAATCCAAATGCAAATGTCGGGCAAACCTGACTTGTTTCTCTTTCACCGTTTGGTACCATTGATTGCATTTGACGGCGATTGCAAGTGTCTCTCAGTGACACTCGTCACTGTGTCAACATCTCGTCAGACTTGTCTTCATCATTTACTTAATTCTGCTTCATTTCTCTCTAGACTTTTCAACCAACCGCTGCAAGGCATGCCCAGCTTTCCAATCAAGTTATTTTTCAAAATATTTGAATTTCAAATTTTCTAACACACTATGGTGTTTATCATGGCGAGTTGTGTCAATAGTTTAACTTTAAAAACTCCCACTCGTGATTGGAATAATTAACATTTAATTATGATTATTCGAAGATAGAATAAAATTAAAATAAGCCACTTGCCATGGTGATGATTTTGGGATAAGTGAGAACGATTTTCTGATTGGATTTGAATCGATATCCAAACGTTACACTTATTACAAAGTGCTTTATGACATCATCGTCACTCACTGTTTAGCAGGGTTTGGCGATATGCCCAACACAGATGTGAAGTGCTTTCGAGGCAGTTTGGATCATTTATCACGATATACGTTAGCCCCAGCACAGAGGGAGAGAGAGACGCTAGGGCCCAGAGACCGTCAAGTGAGCCATGATTGATCGGACCATGTTGACAGTGTGGGCCAACTCACACACGCAAATCTGCTAATTGCTCCCTCTGATTTACATCACTCGATCTTGTTTTCACTAAACTTCTCTCCTTTCTGTTTGGCCCCGGCATCCATCAAGCGGCGACTCACTTGAACACACAGACTCACACTCAAATTGATAGCTAGTCCGCCTCGCTCTGCGTGGGTTCAACTCTGCCCCAAATGGCTTCTGGCAAATGATTCCATTGTAACTCAGTACACACACCAGTCAATATTCGATTGGTAGGCCACATCTAGCCAAAAAATATGCTTCGAATTTTTTACTTTTCTTCTTCTTTTTGATTAATTTAATTTAAAGTAATGATCTACAAAATTCCACTCTAATTTTAACGATTATCTAACTTTCCTACTTTTATTAAAGTTACACTTCTTGAGTTTTACTAAACTAAACTTTTGTTTCGGTGCACACGCTTTTTCTCCACTTTGGTTAATTACTCGAGATAGTGGAAATTGCTTTAAGTTGACTTTTGTGTTTCGATAGCTTAATGAAAGGAAAGTTGTGCAGGGAAGAGGCGTGGTGAGTGGTAGGACGCTTAGTCATTGGGCAAGGTGGTAATGCGCCACTGAGCAAGCATTGCTCAATCTCGGTGACACGTCATGTGCCGTTTGGGTCCGGGTCTCTTCCAGTGATGGACAGGCGCCCTGGGATGTTCTCCTATCCGCACCAATACGCCCGGGAGATGTCACACTCAGGGTCAGTTTGTGCGTCACTGATGCTTTTCACTTACAAGTCAATCTAGGGTAAAGAGTGATGCCATCAAACACGCAATTTGCTCTGGATTGTGCCTAAGTGAATTCCACATTATTTTATAAAGTTTATAACTTGTAGATTTGAAATAACTAGAATTTTACACTACACCAAACAACTTTAAGTGATTCTCAAAATTCTTAAAATGAGCAAAAATTCAGTCTAAATCACAAGCTCAATAATAAATAATATATATATAATAAAATTATATTTAGCAAACCTACTTCAAACTCTAATAATGATTATAAGAAGACAGAGCTACGCCCTGCCCTACGAGCAAAAGGTATTGCAGCAAAGCTACCTCTCGCCCTGCTAAAAACTCAATTTGGTTCACTTATAATTTATAAGTTATAAATCTTATTTCTAAAACAATTTTTTAACAGTAGCTTGGATTTTGGTTTTGTTTTAATACATAATTTTCTATTAAAATGACTTATAATATCATTTTTGGAGTACAACTCATGACATCAACATGACAGAAAGTACTGCATATTTGTCATTTTTACTACTTTTGAAACAAACAAATATATTTAACAAAGAAGAAAGACTTGACATTTGTTTTAATAATTTGATGGTATGTTTTATTTAAAAATTACTAATTTAATTTTTAAGGGGCAATTAAAACAAAAGGATGGTTAGTTTCTGAGTTTTGTTTTCTGAGGTCACTTTCCTATGCTTACCAGGCAATGTTCTTTGGATTTTTCTGTGTTCTCTTCAATAGTATTAAATTTTTGACTTTTGTTTTATTAATTTGATAGTATGTTTTATTTAAAAATTACTAGTTTAATTTTTACTTTTAGGGGCAATTAAAACACAAGAATGGTTAGATTTGAGTTTTGTTTTCTGAGGCCACTTTCCCATGCTTATCCGGCAATGTTCTTTTGCAAAAAATTTAAGCCGTATATATTTCTAAGTTTTAATCTACTTGTGGGAAAAATCAACAGAATTGGATAAGATTTGAAAGACCATACTTCTATGCTTATTTTCTTTACCTTATCTTACTTGTTAGAAATTTAAAGCCAGATAGACACGATTGAATCGATCAAAGAGTGTGGCATCGCACACCGAGACTATTGTTGACACACCACTCTACTCCTCAAAGTTAAAGAAAGAAATTAATTACAACTTTCCATCGCTAGACAACGAGTATATTAATTATGGAACTGCTCTCCTTAACTTTACTTTCTACTCTACTCACTACTCCACTTTCACTATGGCAGTCTCATTTTTTAATTTTCATTCTGTTTAACAATTTTATATATCACTTTTATTCTTTTTTTAACATCGCTTCAAGCATAATCAGATTGTTCGTTGATCGGTGTGTGTTTGATTTAAATCATACATTCAAGCACTAAAGTAGTCAATTCCATTACTTTAATTGAATTGTCGAAGTCACCATCACATCGCAGCATCATGATTCATGAAGAAAAGTAGAAAAAGAATTTATTTTTTTATAACAACAGCATTTTACCTTCTGACCGAAAAAACTATATTTGCTATCTTGAAAAAAAATTTAATTTAGTGTTTATAAAAAATTAACCAGGTTTCAAATTGTTGCTCTACTTGTACAATGACACTCTTAATCAAACTTAAGGAGAGAGTTGAAACAGATTGATAATTGCCATATGTGGACAAGCAAGGTATTGTGAGGTAAGTGAAGTCTAGTCCGGTGATGGTAGTGTCACCGTGGTGACCACTAGACCACTCTACTTAGGAGTGCAGTCTAGTTCACTAGTGTCCACTCGGTACACAGCTCGGAACGTGCCACTCGTGCTTGTCAATGTAATGATCAAGACAAACACGAACCGTGTGGAAGAGTAGTGGAAACACACCAGTGATCGATTGTGCTGCCTTCACTGACTTCACTCGCTACAGCTTCTTATATATTGATGAAAAAGTGAATTTAATTTGATTAGTGCGGGGCCTAGGTTTTGTATCGTGTTGCCAAGAGCATTGAGTGAATTAATCGTCGCGTAATTGGCTCGGCTTTGTTTTGTTCGCCTCGGCACACAGCGAGTACGGTGTTTACCTTTTCTGTTACCAGTGCCATCACTGTCACGGTTGGAGCGAATAAATACAGTTACAAAGCACGCCAAGGGACCTCGTTCATTGACGAAATGCTTACGTATGACAAATTAAATAAAGCTCGTCTTCGCCGAGAACTTTTCGAGATGGTCAGTGGTCATCTCGCTTTTCTCTGCTCTGTTTGTACTACTCATTTGCTCATTAGCTGATCTACAGTTTGCAAGGCGGCAATCACTTAGACAAACACAGACCACTAGTGTGCATCGCAATGGCACTTCTTCCCTCTGCCTAACTCACACTTTTTTTGTTGAAGTATTCTGTTCTCGAGAAGAAACCTACTTGAAATTGAATGGATATAATGCTTCTCGTTATTACTGCAAATTGATTTGGTTCTGGTTCTATTTAATTCTGAAGTGACCTAGTACAACTTGGTGGCAAATTTTATTCCGGAAATAGAGGGCAAAGGGGATTTCCAAGTTGAGAATGAGGACAAGATTGCATTATGATCTATATGTGTCGGTGGATGATCACCTGGAATACCTGATGAACCTGGTGTGCCAGTGGAATCGTTTGTCTATTTTAATGAAGTGGTTGTTGTGGCAACACCTCTCAGGGAGCTCGATCACTGCCACCCACCAAACTGGTGAGCGACTCGCTCTCGGTAGTGATTTACGTGTTATTTGTACATACAGTTTATGACAAGACCAGGAACAGGACACTAGCAAGCGGTGTTGTGGCTCTGCCATGAACTCGCGTGGCACCCATATAGGTCCTAGTCAACACTAACACCACCGTCGTTTTTGGTCCACGTCGTCGCTCATAACTGTCACATAATTTCGCGATTGGCCTAGCTCGCGCGCCCGTCACCATTATCCGTTCCATTAGTTTGCATAGCGACAGTACGCTTGGTGCCACTCTCTGGGAAACCGATTCTTGGTCTAATGGGTCCTAGCAGGGAAACCAACGCGCGTTCGCTTGCACGCCTCCTCCTTCTCGCATCGGGCAAATGTAAATTCTCCTAATTGACAGTGATTGTCTTCATAAATAACCGATAATAAAGTCATCTCGCTTGTCTTGCCACCCGAGTCTCTAACTCAAGTCTCACCTAACTTTCTCTCTCTCTCTCTCTCTCTCTCTCTCTCTCTTGTTCTCTATTTGCTTATCATTAAACACACCAGAACGAGACTAATTCTGATTGTAAGATTCCGAAATGTTAGCAATTCATTGACATAGTAATTTATCGTGGCTATGCGAGCAGGGAACAATTGCGCTTTTGTGGTAAATTTGGTTTTCAGATTTAATCGACTGCTTTGAAGCAATTCATTAAGAGTGTACTCATTTCTTAGACTGTATATTGATGTGATATTTTAGAGTGAATATATCTTACATCAAAGGAAATGATCGTAAAAAGTTTTCAAACTTGGTCGGCGATTGATCACTGCTGAAAGTTACTGGGTTTTTTAATGCTCAATTATTGTTCTTTAAAGTCTATTCTATTTATTTATCACAAAAAAAACAAATAAGAGGCAACTCTTGCAAAAGTTACATAATGAGTAGTATACCTTCTTGTCCTATATGTCACATTGATCAAAGTTCGATTTTATTACAGAACAACTAAAGTAGAGAAGATTAAGTAAAATTAAATTAATGACCTAATTACATGAAAACGGTGAATAAAAACCAGTTGGAACATGGCGCGATTGTTTTCACGTGCCATGCTAAGACAGTTGTTGTTAGTGCGAATCATGTTACTGCATGTATCACTTCTTTGTGGACCAGCTCGGAGCGAGGTAGAGGACAGAGTGACAATGGCAGCATTTAGACTTCATTCATCAAGCAAAGTCTTTGAGCTAACTTCAAACTTAACTACGCCATGTCTCAATGATACCGACAAGTTGTTCGATTTGCAAAACACTTCGGCTTCTAAATTATACCGCAACTTGTGCGACATCAATTTTATACAAGTGTTCAAGATTAATCACACGATGCTCATCTTTAGTTCCATTACCAATTCAGCAGAAAATTTAACATTTGATTTTCAAGCACTTGAACAGGTATCTCTTAACAATCCTCCCTTTGATTATCGCTTAGTTCTTCGTGTCAATTTGGCGTCTGGATCAGACAGACTAACACAATTGAATGTGTCTGTTGATTCATTTAATTACACAATCAACTTGGTGAACAATAATAGAAGCAATATCGTGGAATTCCTAGTACCCGAAGTGTTTTCGGTAGAGCACACTAAAAGGCCAAATATACAACTTGCCCAGAATATACGGGAAGGTATTCTCAATGAGTCTTATCTCATGTTATGTGTGGATCACGCTGACCACGTGCTGAGCCACTGCGAGCCCTATGTGCGTCACACTAGTGTCGAGTGTTTCTGTTGGCGCAAGGACCAGAAAGGTTTCATCATCGTCGCTATCGTGCTGGGACTTGAAACTCTTGTCATCATTAGTCTTCTCTTGCTGGTTTACTCAGGGGGTCGACGATTTCGTTCTTCCATGCCAGAAGTTCAGTACAGCTTTATACTTTGCATGCCTGGTTTTGGCAAGTTTGACTATTTGGTCATCTTTCGCGTTGGTCCCACCACCGATAGCTTTGACTTTGACAATGCCTACATTGACTTTCAACTGTTTGGATCACAGTCAGAGCCGATTGGCATTCCTACTAGGTGTAGATAGACTAACTCTTAATCAATAGACTAATTGGTATCATTATTTAGATTTTCATGCAAAAATCTTCCCAATCGATTCCGAGGCGAAATGCACTTGGTAGTGAGCCGAATCACACCAATGCCGCGGATATCTCGCATTGAGGCAAATCATTCAAGCGAGAGTGGTTTTATCTTCTTTCACGGTTTTAGCGTGATTAACATTAAAACCGAGGAAGAAGAACAGACCGGTGTCATCAAGCAATACATCAAGCTAGAACCAAAACGTTTTTCACCAAATAAAGATGAATCCGAAAGTATTCGAGAAGAAGCACACTGGCTTGCAATAGCTCATCGTTTTGTTCTGGATCCCAAAGAAACGCTGGCAATTGGCACCTTGGTGGCAGCCTTTATATCACTTGCCAATATGGTGTCATTTCGTTTCTTTCGTCTCTACCATCACTGGAATGACTTGTCAGCCTTGCTTCCGTCTGTTTCTATCTGCGTAGCTGCGGTGACTGGTCTCAGCTGGCTCCTCATTGTCTTCATCGAGCAGCCCTTCAAACATATCATCAAACAGTAAGTGACAGTTACATATACTACCTTTGATGTTAACTACTTTAATGAATGCAGTAACTACTTCAAAGAATTGTTTCTGCAAGTAAGCAGCGAGAATGGACAAAATTCGCCGGTTAGAATCATCCATTGGGTCTTGTTGTGCTTCTACATTATTGCACTAGTCCTTGCAGCGCTCACTATCTGTCTTAGCTTTTCATTGAGCTTGATACATGGCGCACTGTGGTCAGGAATTAATTTTATCACATTGGTATTGGTGATCGGCACTTGGCTTCTCATAGATTCCCTTTGCATTACTAAACCTCAATATAAAAGGCATATTCCACAAGAAGAGAATTCTGCTTCGCAAGAATCCAAATCACAAGAGCCAATCTTTATTCAGCTTGTCAAATCTGGTGTTAAATACAATGGACTGGCTTCAATCGAACCCCAATTGGTCAACCCAAACTTGGAGAGTTCAGGTAACACAAGAGTAATTAAGAATCACGATAGAGTTAAGAGTCAAGGGCAAGATTCGAAGGTTGAAGTTGATGAAGCAAGTGGCTCTTCGCGACGTAGTCTTCGCAAGTGCAACACAGTAAATCGAGTCAAATCGAAAAAACGGTCTAAAGGCCGATTTGCAGTTCAAGCATCGAATCGCGAATAAATTCTCGATGCGAGTCAGTTTAAGTAAACGGCTTCAACCAGTTTGCCAGATCGAGATTAATGGCTGAGGAGTAAAATCAACTTGAGTCAATTTGTATTGAGTCTTCCTGGTCCGAAAGACCGCGAGCCGGCTTTTCGATTGTCACTTCTGGTGGATGTAGTTAAAACAGTTGCCGGATCTGTCTCGCTTGCGCGCGCTCTCGCAGCCGAATCGGTCGAGAGTTAAGTAAATTTAATTTGTCACGCACCGGCAAATTGATTCATAAATAATTTGCCTCACTGACTCGCCTCACCGACCAATGCTCGCACCAGTCTGTCGTCTGCTCCAACATTGCTTGTTGTGTGACGCTGTTCCAATTGGAACCCACTTTTTTTCAATCAGAAGAAACACGGGAGCGAAAGTTTAAAATTAAACAAATCGAATAATGGTGAAAGAGAAAAAGCGAACTGAGAGAGCGCTAATTCCGTATTCTATGCAGCTTTGCAACTTTGTCTTGCCTTATTCAAAGTCAATGAATCACAAATTTAATTTTGGTTTAAATTTGAAATCTATCAAAACACAGATCAAATTTGGAGTGTTGTTGAGACAAATTGTGAATTTTACAGTAATGATTCGCCATTCAAGTGAATTTGTATGTGTTGCGCTGTATTCTTCTTTACAAGTGATGATGGTGATAACGGTTTGGAGAATATCACACAAGCAAGCATTCATTTGAGAGTGAGGACCAAATGACTATGCAAGTTAGTATTAATTATAGTGCAACACGTCAACTTTAATTATGACCGCTGCCCGGACAATCTAGGCTCGACTAGTGCTCGTAGCAAACTTGGTTCGGCATTTTCCGCCGATATAAGCCGCCACAGAGCTGGTACTGTGCGTTGACATGAATGTAGTCTGTCGGAGGTAATGAAACCACGGGCCAAGCCACTCGAGTGCTTTATGAAGTGGAAACCATTCCAATTGCAATCTAAGAGTTAATTTAATCCTCCTGCCAGCGATCCGATCCGATCGTGCGCGCACACAACACACACATGCACAATCGGAGGTAATCACGTAATCCGCTTGGTGCCAGTCGGACACAAGCAGTGAGCCACTCGGGCCTGATGTGGCCCTGTCACGTCACGCGGCCATGAGGCCACTCGGTGTCGCTGCTAATGGTCTTTTCAACACTGACCACGCGCTTTACCGATGATGGCACACACCAATATCGCGCACCTCCAGTTGTAATTAGAATCAATTTCACCTGTAATTAGAGACTATTTTTCGCTCACAACAAAAAAGTTCGAGTCCGAATCGAGCACGAATCGGTCTAATTTAGGCACGATGACGTTGGCTGTGAGTCAATTCATTACTGCACACATTTGGGATGTTTGTCGAGCAAATAGTTGGCGGGCAGCACCCAAGCGCGATCACACTCGATCACTCTTCTCGAGCTGGTGTCCTAATCAATCGCAATGCAACCAAAGGTGTGATCCACCATCAAAGCTCAACATAATCGGCTCGAGTTTCATTAGTCTCGCGTGACGCTTTGGTGCCGTGTCGAAGTGTCTTCTTCTCAACCGTGGATCGTTTGCGCCTATCGCATGCCAAGCTACAATTTGTCTTCGAGCAAGCCACAATCAGTCAAATGACTTAATTTCTCCGAACCAACTAAACTTTTTACTGCGGCATAACTTGTTTGCTTTCCCTCTAACTTATAAGTTTCTAACCAAATTCCAAGTTTTCTTTACATTTCCTTTATATACCTGAATTTCTTTAATTTAATTAAACAGAAGTTTAATTTTTAATTTTGTAAAGGGAAAATAAATTGCCTAACACATGTTACCTGAAAAGGGGTATTAAATTTATGAAAACTAGAACAGTGTTCACTTGGTTCGAGCTCTTCGTATAGGTGCTCGCTTACTGAACTGGCGTAAGTGTTGGCTCAACTTAGCACCGTTCTTGATGGTTAAATCATAGAGGTAGAGATAGACTTGAAAGACAAAATCAGCCAGATCGGCGAGATAGTCGGCACAGTCACGCTCATGGCACACTAGTCCGATACGGTGGTCTTCGATCTGCAGATTGCGCTCGATCTGTCCAAATCGACTCACCCTCCCTTGGTGTGTGGTTTGACACAATCTCTGGTACTGACAGTAGGTGTTGCTTTCGTACTGGGCAAAATCGTCTCGAATCTTCTTGATAAAGCTATATTCGAATGGATTACGATCACGGTATTGAGGCAACATCAACTCGAGAGCCAGCTTGCACTCAAAACACCATTGATAGAGTTGTTCGAGTTCTTCAAGCAGAAACCAAGTGACATCATCAAGCTCGCGATTCATCTCAATCATTCCGTTCGGTAAATGATGAACAGTCATAGGATTGTGGCCCAACTTGTACAGCTTACAATACTCCTCGATTTCATTTTTGGTGTTAAGTCTTGGAAAGTGTTTCTCAATCACCCCGTTGATGGGAACACTTTTGGCGCGAAGCGTGGTCCGATTCAAGTCATTGTGTCTCAACTTGTCGAATTGGTGGATTTTACTGGGAAATTCACGGCATATTATGCGACAAAAGAGTCTCGCTTGTTTGGTGACAATAGTGTTCCAGTTCTCCATCGGTTCTTCAAAGTTCCAATAGCATTTAGTCAGCAACTCGCACTTAAATAGTCTCGTGGAGACCAATTGTTAGAATTACATTATCTAAAACTATTTCCGAAACTTGCCCACACAATCTAGCACTGAAATAGGCGAACAATTTACATGGGCAAATAACAAACAATAAAAATCTGATCCATTGGAATGTGTTTGCCTTGCTGTTTTTGTGCTAGTTTTCGGTTGTGGTGAGATGAAAGTCAGGCTCCTATTGACAAATAAATAGATGGCAAAGCAGCTCTATTGTGTCGCATCAGTGAGCGGTTTAGATCAATCCGTTTTTCTTATTGTGGAACGAACATAATTTGATATCACTGCAATAGTATTTTATCCGATAGTTTAGAAAACATTGGAGTATACATCCGTCATTGTTGGCGAGACTAGATCGAACGCTGTGACAATTTCAAATGTTTAATCAATTACCAAAACAGTGGTTAATTAACAAGTCAATTTTTAGTCTGATTTAATTGAAAACTAACCATCACAAAAAAACGAAGTTGTCTCCAAAGTTAGTTTCAATATATATTGGGAGATGTGTCATGGCTGAGTGGACGGCGAGAGTGCAACTTTGCATCTGGCGGCACGAGTCAGAGCCAATTTGTCGGTACGCGTGGAACCATTTGTCACTGCCACCGGTGTAGCGGTCTTCCCTCCTTCCATCCATTCTACTTCCACTCTCTGTCGGTAATTGAATTTTAAATCATTTCTTGAACTTGCCTCTGATCGGTGTGACACTTTGACAAATCTGCTCTATTAGATAGACCAGAGAGAGAGAGAGAGAGAGAGAGAGAGAGAGAATCTGTTCTATCGTGGCGGGTACTTAACGATGCACTGAGTGCACATTCCACCGATTGGCTTATAACAATCGATTCGACTCGCCCTCTGGCCCCTGAGCTGGTTTGTGTCACCAAGAAAGATGGTGATGGTGTTTCAAAAAACAAATATTTAATCGGTGCTCTGTGCTCGGTGGATCGACAACAATCGAGAGAAGACACTGGCTTAGTCTGAAGTAGCACACACACAGTTGGAGAGAAAGAGCAAAAAAAGCGTTAAAACAAAAGAAGGCCTGGGACTAGCACCTGTTTTTTGGTTGTTCCCCTCCACTCGGGAATCGAATCTCGCTTGAAAGCAAAGGACAATGCGCTAAGATTACAAACAACTGAGAGTTTGCAATACAAAATAAATTAATTTTTTATAGCAGTTGGAAGAGAAATGAAACAAAGAAGGTGGTGACATGAGCTAGAACGGGCAGAGCCGGTGATTTAATTAAATGCAAACAGCCGCTACTGATTTGACGAGCCACTAGCGCCCTTTTTGACTCGGGCCTTGCTCTGGTTTCCTGCAAGTTTACACCCAAACGGTGACGTTTGGCTCGTCTTGAGCTCACTTCTACTACTACTACTACCCCAGCTCTAAACCACTTCCGGTGAGAACAAACATTCACATACACTCCTCGTCACATTCAAATAATTAATATTCACGCTTATTAATTTTAATTTAATTTTTAATAATTGCTTCCTTTGTTTCCCTCGAATTTGGGTGCAAACATCGCAAATCGAAAATGTGAGAAGTAAATGAACTCATGAAAGTGTATCACAGCGCTAGTCTGCATGCTTTCTGCATTGGAAATGAAGTTTTTTAATACTTTCTCATCTACATCACCGAGTCGCATTGTTTTGGTTTCATTCGCAAAACCCTCACCTAGAGCAACACAGACAGAGACTCACACACATGCAGACACAACGCGATAAGCAGTGGTATAATCGAGAAAATCGCTCGGTCGGAGGCTTTCAGTGTCCTGTGAATTGACAAGGACGACGCGGTACACATTAGCATAAACAAACAAGCTCAAGTCTCGAGTGTGCCTCAGTGAAACTCACTATCATTCATTATTTATTTGCACTGGTGTCCACTCAACCATCGCCGCTTGCTTGTTTCTATCTCTCCACGTCATCATCATCAATATCATAATCACCATTGCGTTACCCTCCACTCCTTTTCACTTGCTTTAATTAAGCTAATTTCACTCGATACGGACATGATAGTGAAAATGTTATCTCATTTTGCCGCATCAGCAATATTGTTAAATACATCACACACTGTGATATACGAGAATTTAAACAAACACTAATAACAAAACCGGTGAAGCAGAAAAAATGGTTAGTCAACTCTCATCTGAGTTTGATAGAAATCTTTGATTCATACCTGATGCTAGACAAAACAGTTTTTTTGTTTATATTTATTCCTTTAAAAATATAATTCATGATTCTAGTTTAAACTAAACTCTAAAAATTTACAAACTAAAACCACTCATTACCCGAAACATTCGCATTCCAAGAAAGCTATGAACTAAAATGCAGATAACCCTCCGATGTGCGGTGAGACCAAGTATAAAAACAAAATTTAGTTTAATTACTTCAAATATTAGTGATTGATGCTGGTGGCAAGTAAAGACCAGGTACTGATAGATTCAATGGTACTGCAAGAGTTGGTGAAGCGTGTCACCAGGAACCGGAGGGGGCGTGGTTTGGCGCTCCACTGCACTGAACACACTCACCGAATGGACCTTGGTTTGTCATCTGTCGCCTCGCTCGATGGGCCTAGAACCAACCACAGCTGGTCGTGCACTGTCAAATGGGTCATAGCATAACTTGAAACAAAGTCATGAGTCTCTAAATCTAGGCATCACTCATTAATGATTATTATTCACTTTTCTCACATTTAAATTATGATTATTGACTGAATCGCATTCGAATTGGAAAAGAATTCTTTTATTTTTTCGGAATTTGAATTTTTTTTTCAACTTTTAATTAACTCATACAAATGTTTCTAAAAATGCGATTCTTTCTCAAAAATCAGATTTAACGAATTATAACAAGTATATATAAACATTTGTGTCTGAAAGAGAGTTATGTGAAGAGCAAATCTACTTAGTGATTATTTGCACAGCAATTGGTAGTGATTCGAGTTGACACCCTGATCTGAGTGGCACCCAATCACGGTGGTCTCACACCGAGCTCCGGTGTGGCGCACTAATCGAGTTTGTGTGATTTACATTCCAAATGCATCGAGTGCGTCTTCCCCCCTCACTTGACGCTACCTCACGAGAATAACAACGACCAAGCAAATGTCATTACCCAGTGGTGATAACTCAATTGGCACCGGGTGACCACATTAATTTGATTCACCCGACCCAAACCAGTCAAATGCGCAAAAGACCAATCAATTGGAGCATTCCCACTACACTTTGCTGATCTACATTTTATTTAATCAAACATATTCAAGCGTGTTCGAAAAGGCCAAATGAGCTTTGCCAAAGTTCAGATAGGCAAAGTGATTTTTATTCAAGCTAAAAGCTTTAAGCTAAATATCGTTAAGCCATTTAGGTTATTGTTAGTTTGGGGAAGGAAAGGTAGTTGTTGCTTGAAATTCTCACCTTTACATATGTATTTGTGGAAAAAAACTACCTAACTCGCACAAAACTATGCTAAATACATAATTGTAATTTGTTTTGTAGATTTTGTAAAAATAAGTACAATAAATCAAAATATATTAAGATCATTTTAGATTTTGGCAAATCTCACTTTGTCTATAGAAATTAAAAAATATTACTTGACCTAAGTTTAAACTTGAGTAAACGCCTTCACATCTAAATAGAGATTATGAGAATGACTTCAAAGTAATTCGATAATCGATAACATTGATTGCACTTAAATATGTGTTAATTTGAAAAACCAATAAACAGTATTAAATTCTTTACTAACTTTACGTGTTTGTTTCGAAAAATCAACTAATTGTCAAAGGTGATTATTTTTCTAAATGAGCTTTATCATGTTTGAATTTTATAAAATAATCCTGTAAATTAAAATGCTTAAGTGCAAAACTCGCAAAGACCAAAGGCGTAATCTAATTACCAAGTAAATAATTTACAAAAACGAACCTTTTCTGAGCACATCCGTTGATTGTTGACTGCAACCTAATAAGTTTTATTATTTAAAAAATGTTACTGCATTGTGATGCTTGGGCATGTTCCTCTTTGATAAGAACAAAACCAATTTCATATATCTACTCGAACAAACATAAACAAGTTAGAGTTGCGAAAGCACACGTGTTACTGCAAACATTGCCTTGCGCGCGCTGCGCTTATTCAGAGAGGCGACACTATCGATGGTAGCAATTGGCATTGCTTTTACTATCGCCAAATGTGTATTGCATTGCATTGCTGTGAAAGAGAGAGAGTGCGTATGTGTGTTGACAGAAGCAGAGCGATCGCGAGACGCACGCACAGCCTCCTCAATGAGTGAGCAAAAGCATTAATGCAACTCAGCCTAAGCAAAGCAGAGGGAGGTGGAAGACAGACTGGAGATGATGATACCTACACGCCAATGGTAAGTGCAAAGTGGAGCCATCCATCGCTAACCACTGAACACACTACCATGCATTGAAATTGGGTAAAAAGAGGCGTGGCCTGTTTCTTTTGGTTTACTACATTTACGTTGGATAGGCCACGCTGTTTACCAACTCATCACGGTTCTTACACTTCACTTACACTGTAAACAGCTACAAGCAATGGCTGTGTGCTGCACTGGTGTGCTCTTGCGGTGCACTCTTTCTCCTCTCTCTCTCTCTCCCTCTCTCTTTCTCTGTAATTCTCTTCTCTCTCCCCCTCTCAGCACGACCGTCTGTCGGTCGGCTTATGTTGTTTGTGTTGGTTTGACCAGCCCGACCGACGAGTTCGGCTGGTTACCGCGACAGCTCTGTAGCGTTTCTCTCTCTCCCCTTTCGCCCTCACTCACCCCTCTTTCTAATGCACCCACATTAAAGAATATTCCTCATTGTTTTCCTCCTACAAGCAGTTTTTATTTTGATTTGAATCATTACACTATACAACAATCGCCTTTCATCATCATCAATATCATTTGAAATTGTTTTACACGGAAGATCTCAAGAAGCCTCTCAACTTAGGGTATCTCAACTGTTGACATAAGCATAAACACATTGTGTATGTGTATGTGTGTGTATTTGCCTCTACATGAGCCTCTTTTGTCTCTTTCCTCTTCAATCAATCAACCGATCATCTCCAGTTTGACAACAATCCGTCACCAAACTTACTTTTTTCAAGACTTATGCAGTGATACGTTTTTCTGTTTAATCATCACAACTTTAAAATGAAGTAAATCTTGTTTGAACTAAGGTTTAGATATGTTTTATCATTGTTTTGATTACTCTAGGTCATCACGAAACGTGCCTGTGCGCACGGTTCTTCCCCGTCGCCGTCTACAGATACCACAGGGATGTCAAATGCCCAAAACACTGCAATACGCAATGCAGTACAGTCTAAGTGAAGAGATTGTGGGCGAGCTAGAGGCAGAACTGGCTGATCTCACCGGAATGGAGTCGTGTCACGTGCTCGACACTCCAGCCAAGACGAATGGCTGCAAAAGCACCAGTGGGAGCTCGACGTCAACCGAGAGTGCTACCCAGACGGAGCCCACCACCAGCAGTAACAGCAGTACAACAACCACCGCCACTAACAATGAGCTGCGAATCATCATCATCGATGAGAACTGGAGTCAGTACTGCTATCGCATCAAGATCAATACTCCTTTTGGCAAACTAATCAACAGATTCTGCCAACAAGTGAGGAAGGCTGACAACAAACAAGTGTTGTTCTGGTACCACGGTAGATTAGTTGAGGACGAGGATACTCCTCGCACGCTAAACATCAAGGATGGCGAAGTTATTCTGGCTCATTATATCAAGTAAACCATTCTCGATGATCATCTCTTTTTCTCCACATTCATAGCAATTCCATTGCAATAGAGTTTGTTACAGCAGCACGAGTGCTGTTTGTGCCAGTGATATATTGACCTCACTGTCTCTGGTTCACTCAATCACCTCTCTACTGATGTACCATAGCAATCGATTTGGCTTTACTCTTCTCATTGCCTACACCTTTGTTGATATCTCATCACCTTCATTTCTTGTACAGTTTGCTTGTACTCAATTTGGCCCCCCATTGGGTCACGTGAATCTCGGCACTGATTTGACCGATGATGTATGATGAATCAACGTTTTAGTAGTCTCACTATTGTTTTTTTGTGTTCGCCTTCTTGGTATTTATTATTTCCCGATGTTTTATTTTATTATTGAATGCCTTTTTTATTATTAACTGTTTGTAATTAGTGAGCTACTAAATATATAATATATATAATAAAAAAAATATTGTCAAAAATTGTGCCACCTATGAAATGCATGTACATCATCGAATAATGTGTTTGAATTATAAACTTAAAAAGTGTCTTGATATCTGTTAATGTTGAAAACTAGTTTGTAAATAAATGACAATTTTATTATATATTTTGAATTATTTTTAGATTTTACTCTTTTTATTGATTTGATGCGAAACTAGGATCTAAAGGTAAAGTTGCAAAAATTGACTTTTTCAAAAAACCGCTCGGTCCAAGTTTCTATAATGACCCAAGTGGTTAGTGCAGTTTGCGCGTAATACACGTTTTGGCGCACTAGCCGTTTGTTGACTCCAAACATATGGCTTGTCATTTCTTGTCTCTTGTTATTTGAAAGCATAGCCATGCCGAAAGACGAGCTGGATGTGTTTGGCTCTAGCAGCGATGAAGAGATCAATACTACAGTGAACAAACCGGAGAAACCTGGGAGGCAGAAGAAACGTACCACCACAAGTCGACAAAAGAAGTCGGCAAGTGAACGTGAGGCTGACGTTAGTTCTGTTCGGTTGAAAAAACGTTTACAGAAGAAACAAACCGAAAATCGAAGAAAGTCAAGTTTAGAAGAAGCTGAGTCCGATTCAGATGATTTTGATTATGATCTCAATCAAGACTTGACGGCAAGGAAAGCTACTCAATACTTTTCAAGTCTAGATCAAATAACTAACAAGTATTGCCAATCAAAGAGTAAGGTGGTTAATCTAGACAAACTTGATCGGAATTTATCAAAAGGAAGGTTATCTTACTACGAGAAAGCTGACCAGAATGATGAAATCAGTGAATCAAATGATCTTGAAAGTCTTGATGAGTCAGAATCGATTGAAAGCTCTTCGGACGATGAAGTTCTTCAGGATTCCAGCATTGAAGATGATTTTATCAAAGATTTGCAGGTAAATTGCTGTTTGTGCAAAGATTTTTTATTGGTTTGTTGTTCAACTTATAGGAAGAAGATGAAGAGTCAAATCATAGCTTTGATTTGGATAACTATTTAATCAAGGATAAAGCACTTCAACAAAGTTTACCTAATTTTGCCTCGAATCGGTACGTATTATTGATGTCTATTAGATTCTAATTCAAATACGATAATTCAAGTAGCTCACCATTAATGGGATCATGGTCAAAGAGAAAGCATGAATGGATGGAGAAGCCACCGAGGTGTTCTACTCCTCTACTTCAAGTGAAGAGACCGAGAGCCACTAAGGTCATGCCAGCCAGTTTGCCACTTAAACGTGATCTTCCTCTACCAACTGTCAACTATAATGTCTTCAATGTTCAAGTTGTTCAAAACTTTCCTGATTGCAAACAAACCACAAGGTTTGATCCTACGAATGCTTCTACCAGTCAAACTAAAGAAGAATTTAACGATCAACAAGTTCGCAATTTATTTGAAAAGGCTATGTCTTCTACATCCAAAAGGCGTAATCCTTTCAACTATGTATATAAATAGTAATTTAATTTGTTTATTATCAGTAAAAAAATATACTGTCAAATCTAGATCTACTTCAATTTTTTCTTAGTTTTTACAGTAACATTCGTCTTATGCTTTTAATAATACTTTTGTTTTTATTAAATGTATTTCTATCAGTGAGAGTTAGCGACATTTGGACCATCATCGACCCATTGGCATTAAAGATTAGCAGGTAAGTCTGCATCATGGCTTGCATGCGGGTACAACAAACAAATATTTTCTCGTAACAAACAAGACGGAGTTTGAGAATTGGCTGCAGTACAAAGCTACGTGCAAGGTAGAGTTAAGTTGAGTACGACGTGTCTAGTGTGTAACAGCTCCAATATGTTATTATATTTATTGATTTAAATACCAGACTATTTAAATGGAATATTAATATACACTAGATTATTAATTATTGTTGTTAATAATAAAATGCAAAATTTAAAGGCGTGTATCGCAGTTGGCCAACAAGCCAAAGGCAAGTATAGAGACTCGGTGTATACAAGTATCTTAAGTGATATATTTTTTATTATATTCAAAAATATATAAAAATAAACAATTAAAATAGAGAGAGAAATAGAAAATACAAAGTTGTCTAGGTTGAAAAAAATAGGCTGATAGGTAAGAGACTATAATACGAAGGATGAGTTAGGAGAGAAGATAGATGGAATTCAAGAATAACTGTGAGGGGGTTAGTTGTTATAGATTATGATGCTATCATAGTTTTTATTATCACTTACACAGCTACTATAGAGTTGAATAGTGTAGCTTCTTTCAACAAAGGTTAATACTCATTATAATGAGAAGAATTGTATAACTCTAAAAAGTGGTTTACGTTGCGGGGTTGTCCAGAGAGGACGTTGCATTTGTTAAGCAATACGCGCTGTGTGAAGAGTGCCAAACGCGCAATGCTCATCAGCCGATCAGCAACATCGATGGAGCACGAGAGGCAGTGGGAAGAGCAAACCCAACAGACAGCCAGCTGCCGAATGTTGTGGCGTAGTGTTAGTCTGGTGGGTCGGGCCCGTCACCTCGCTCACGCCACGCTTCCACCGGTAACAATCCCGGCTTGTAGGGCTCCACTGCACTCAGTGTCCCCCGGAGCCCATTTCAACGCACCACACACCATTTGAGAAGTACAACATTAGTGCATCGGTGTCGGATGGTAACCAGGTTGTAACCACGAGACTGGCCATTTGATGCCATCACACGAATCTCGTTTCTCTTTCTTCCTCTCCTGCATTCACTACCTCGAACATCAGCACAATAACATTTGAAAAGTGCGACCATTGTTGGACTGGTACCACTCTACTTGATTGCCCAACTATGTCTTTATAAAATTGTTATATAAAAAATATTGTTTAACTTTCACTATATCATATTTTTGTTACCTTACTGTTGAACTTTTCCCATACTCGATCAATTCCTCTCTTGTGATGAACCACCAAGCTGCCAATGCCAATGGCGTTCGCAGAACTGCCCAGCCAAAAAAGTCAATTAGTTCGTGGAGACGGCTAAAGCAGGACTATTTGATGATAATGAAAGACCCGGTGCCATACGTGACCGTCGCTCCTTTACCGGCTGATTTTCTCGAATGGTACTTTTCACTTGTTGACTTGTATTGTTCACTTTTCCTAATGATGCAGTTTTGTAGGCACTACATTATCCGAGGACCAGAAGATTCGCCTTACAAGGGAGGCATTTATCATGGCAAACTTCGCTTTCCAGTTGAGTATCCATTCAAGCCACCTTCCATCTACATGATAACACCAAGCGGACGATTCAAGACCAACACTCGACTTTGCCTCAGTTTTTCCGATTTTCACCCAGACACGTGGAATCCAACGTGGAGCTTATCGACCATTCTCACTGGCTTGCTCAGTTTCATGTTGGAGGAACATAATGCAGTGGGTTCTATCATGGCCTCCGATACCATGCGTCGACAAATGGCCAAGAAAAGTCTCGATTTTAACCTCAAGGATCCACTCTTTGTCGAGCTTTTTCCAGATGTCGCAGATGTACTTTACTTTACTTTAATCTAATTGATCAATTATTTATTGTTGGAAATTTGTTTTTGCAGGAGATAAAGCAAAAACGTGAAAGGGACCAGAAAGCCGAGCAAGAGGCACTGAATGCAATGGCAGCCAAACACAAGTCGAGCAATACATCAGGCGGACTTGACAACTCGGCGCCCTCGCCAGCACGCACTAACTTTGTCTTGTCCTGTGTCTATCACCTTTTGGCCGTTGTAGTTCTCATTCTCTTCTTCTACATTGTCCAGTGGGTCATGTCGGAAAAAAGTATTACCGGTTGAGCCAGCAGAATTTCCCTGCCTCCATCCTATCCGACTTTGGATTAAGCTTTATTTTTTTTACTTTAAAAAATTAAACCTCCGCTGTTGCATGCGTCAACTAGAAGCTTGAATCAATTCAATTAGTTCTTTCTGCTAACGATTGTTAATATTTTATTTATTATTAATGTTAAGTTATGTGTATTTTTCTTTATTTTACGAATAAAACATTTCTATTTTGATATTCATATTCTAAGCAAGGTCATATCAATTTAATTGTATTGGAAAACTTATTGCATTCTCCAAGGTATATTTTGTTGATTTTGATTCACCAGATGGCAGATTCTTGTGCTGTCGAGTTTTTTAGATTTATTAATTTTAAACACCGCTAATTCTTGCTAAGCAGGTATACAAAGCTGAAAGGAAGAATCAAATTTAGAGTATTCACACCTATTAAATTTAGTGGAATTTTGTATTAAAAAGTAATAATATGGTTATTAATGACATGCATTTGTGTTATGGAGTCATCGCGCAAAATGTTGCAATTCTATTTTTTACTATTCATCATCATCGTTATTCACATGAGACAAGATAGGACGCAACCTAATAAGCTGCTTTTGACCTGGAACACATGTTTTTGTACAATCACAGATGGCAAGCCAATTTAATGACATTTATAAATATTGTACAAATGTAAATGGTCCAACTTAATATTTGCAACAAAAGTGCAATTCATAGGTCTATAGAACCATAGGTGTTTGCACTACAATTACTCATAAAAACCTAGATTGAGTTGGCCTTGCACTTCTACCAAGGGTGGAACAATTTAATCTTGTGAGATCTAGAAGCGTGAAAAATACAGTGTACTCAGTGTTAAATTGTCATCGGCTTCGGCGGAGTCGGCTCAAACTGGGTGTGTGAAGCCAATTGGCACCGCATCACCAGAGTGGCATCCGAGTTCAACTACATCTTAGCGCACCAGTGCTCGTTTCGGTGGCATATTACTTGTACCGTGCGCAACGTCGTCGTCACTTTTTGGCTCCTTCAACTTGAGGCACACACAGTCACACCAAGTGCCTCCGTCAGTACCGTTACCTACGCGGTTGTTCCACCCTTGAAATTCCTAATTCAGCTGCTAGCTAACCAAGTTCCAGCAGTTGTTTTGTTCAAGATTTGCTTTTAGCTTATTAATCTTTAACAGTTTCTCACTTCATATTTTCGCTTATTATATGGCACATTTTTGTGATATTCTAAATCTTTGTTAATTAAAAAACTTCTGATAACTCGTGGCTAATGTCATAATTCAATAACAAGTGTATGATTAGTACAAAACACAACATGTGTTTTACCAGAATCACACCGTACTGGTTGAGTTGACCTTTACTTCGATTAGCCGGGTTAAAGTAGTATATTTGGAACGAAACGAAACTGGACCGAGAGGTTGGCATTGGTAGTGTCCCATAGCAACATATGGGAGGCAGTGGGAGTTGGAACGCACGATTGAGCCATGCCAACACCACGCATATGCTTTCTCTTTCTATCTCTCTCTATCCCACTTAAAAGGTGTTTTGATTGAAAGAGAATCTGGTGAGGGGGGATAGATCGATACATCGTGCACTTGGATTAATGCGTAGTGGCAACTCGTCCTTCACCCAACACACACAACACAAACAGCTAGTGAAACAGCCAACTGTGCTTCCAGTCAAGGCTGCTCTCTCGATCTCTCTATCTTTCTCTTTCATTCTCTCTCTCTCCAATTTACTCGTAGTTTCTTTCCTCTCTCCCTCTCTCCTCGCGCTTGCTCTACTGTGGGTCGAGCTGAGCAGTGCGCGAGTCAACATCGCGTTTTCGGTGTTTTCTCCTGTATCGCAGTGTGCACTGTTGCCGTCGTAGTCATCGTGGATTGCGAAGAGCGTAGCACATACAAACACTCACACACACACACATACATACACCCAAGAAGTCAGTTAGACGAATGTGATCGCCACCCCCATCAGCACCCATTTCTGGTCACCACCCTCCTCTCTCTCTCTCTCTCTCAATCTTTAGCACACCTCACACTCTTGATACCTTGTTACCGCTGCTGATGATTACCTCCACCAGACGGTCTGTTACATCACCTATTTGATACACTTACGGGGCGAAGTTGCACTTGCAGTAGCCATATCATCTGACGAGCCAAGTTGATTGCTGGATAATAATAATAACATCGTTTAATTCAACACCTACTTTGACCTTTTCGGTTTTTCGTCCAGATCCGTGCCCCTACTTTTCCCCAACAAGAAATTAAATCCAAATTATACATCAACAATTGTTATCATTGTTTCTTTTTGTTTTTTATTAAATAAATAATATAATTTTAAGTAATATATTTTTCTAGTAAGTATATAAGTGTGTTGAGCTATAATCTAATGTTTGATTGTTTATGTTTCCTATAGGTCTGTGATGTCTACTCCGGCTCGCCGTCGTCTGATGAGAGACTTCAAACGTCTGCAAGAAGATCCACCAGCTGGGGTGAGTGGTGCACCCACTGACAACAACATAATGCTATGGAATGCCGTCATCTTCGGGCCCCGTGATACTCCGTTCGAGGATGGCACCTTCAAGCTAACATTGGTATTCACAGAAGAATATCCCAACAAACCCCCGACAGTTCGGTTTATCTCCAAAATGTTTCACCCGAACGTGTACGCTGATGGCAGTATCTGTCTCGACATTCTTCAAAACCGCTGGAGTCCCACCTACGATGTATCCGCAATTCTCACCTCGATCCAGTCACTGTTGGACGAGCCTAATCCCAACTCTCCAGCAAACTCGCTGGCAGCACAGCTGTACCAAGAAAATCGGCGAGAGTACGAGAAACGTGTTGCAGCTATCGTCGAGCAGAGTTGGATTAACTTTGAGGAAGAGGAGAAATCGGGCAAGAAGGAGTCAAGCTAAGTGCCGCCTCTCCACTCCACAGGTTAGCCTCACGAGCAGTCCAGAGTTGCGCAATGTCCCGAGTGAAGCCAACAGTTTGACCGTTGCAAACATCTTTTGTCGTGTATATTAAAACGTGTAGCTGTTGAACAACTTATCCAAACGGTGAAACTGTTCTCCGCTCTGTTTCCTGTAATAAAGCCTCTACACAGACACACACTCTCCCTCGCCCCCTTGTATAGACTCTTTCGCTTGCTTCGCTATCTCACCGCCTAGTTGTATGTTTTTCTTTTGGTTTGTTATGTTGTCTCTCTCTCTCACTCTGTTGTTATTGTGGATGACTGGGTCGACGCGTTGGCCTCCACTTTGGTCTTGGCGCTGACTCATCTCCTTCCCTCTGGTCAGCAGCCCAGTCCACTGACATTGCAATTGTACAATTATTGAGATGTTTATTTTTGTGTTTCCTTTTCTCCTCTTCAATTTCACTCAAACCACGTGTAACTTTACACTCTCATACACCACACATACAGACAGACCTTCATACCAGTACTGATGACAATATTAATAATGAATTATTTTAAAATTGGAATGACGATAAAAATTATTTCAAGTTAAACTTTCTTTAAATGCTTAACAAATTAAAAACAATTAATCACGCTTATGTAAACAAAAATGGACATATGTCCTGTTTGTAGATTAGAGGAGCCAAGAAGAGTGGAGGAAAGGAGCAAAGGGTCTTATTTTTATTAATTAACAGTTTCCTGTGAATAAGAAGGCTAGTGTGACTTATTGATACAATTTGGGGTTTCCACAAAGTAATGAAATGATCATATGCCGTTTGCATAATTTTACTCTCTCCCTTCACCAAACGAGATGTAAAAAACGGAAATGGCGCTACAAGAGCAATTGGTTGCAATCATCGCAGGATGAGCTCACGTTTCGAACCTGTTTGTTGGTGTTGGAATCGAATCGTGCTCTGTGGACTCGAGAGGAAGTGTTTTGGTAGAAAAGTGGCGGTGCGTGGATCGCGTTACTTCAGTGCTGATCGGAAGCGTGTCAAGAGCACTACGTGACGTGCTGCCCGTGTCATCACCGTGTCGACTCATCCTCACACACAGTTCAAGTGCCACCTCATGGTCACCCTGTGCGTGGGCACGTGTCGTCCCAGCCAATCACATGCCACCAACCATCTACCACACACCCTTCGCGCTTAGTCGCTCGCACTCTCACTCACCGGTGACCAACTCAACGTGTGCGTAACGACCAAAGCCAACTATCGACTTGATCACAGTCGGTCATGTTATATGATTATTATTGTTATTCATCAATACAATCTCATCTTCCGCATTTTTCATGATTTCTTAATCAACTTCGTTATCAACAACAAAAAATGTCAAACTATCTTCGTGATTTCGACTACCTGACCGGACGTCGACTGCAACGCAATCCTGTGGCAAAGACAGAACGCCCTCAGCACTTACTCAAACCAATCAAGAAATCCAAAGACACTCTCAATAATTACTCCAAAATCTTGCAGAAAAAATGCCTCCAAACTCGACATCTGTCTTACACATCAGGTCACAAACCAATTATCAAGAAAAAGATTAAAAGGGATCTTCGCCACGCCAGACGTTTAACATTAGAACCTCAGTTAGATATTTTTGGAACAGCTCAAAACAAGAATCCTTGGAAATATGGTATCTTTGCTAATGGCAAGTGTGTGCAATTGAGTTCCAAAGGTCAACATAAGCAAGAACATATTCGCAAGTCATCACCCTTTGTTAACTATCGAGAAACTATCACAGTCACTGAGCACAAAGAGTCGAATTTGAGTGATTCTGCTGAGTATCCAAATGTATTCTACAACTTAGATGATTATAAGAAACAGATTTACAAAGATAAACCTACTACAACAATTACGCAAGTACCTGAAACTCCACCAAATCATGCATCATCATTTGATGAATTGCATCATTTTCAACAAGCATCACCTACTTTCGACTTGAGCTTGAGTAGAGCTGAACTAAACTGTTTCAATACTAACGACCATGAGAATTCTAACAATCAATTTATGGAAAACTCAAAATACAATTTCCACACTCATTCAAGTGAATTGCAAATGGTCGACAAATGGTCTGATTCTAGAATATTCTACGAAGAAAATTTCCCAACATTTGAACAAAGTTTGACCAGTGACGTCACTCAAAATAATTTAGACATAAGCATAATACCAAAACTTAACGATAATGACCACACCATCGATCTCAACTTTACATTATCAACAAATGAAGAGAAAGAAAAGTGTGAGTCGTTTTGGGACGGTAATTTTAACGCTCAACAAAACAACCAGTTCAAATTACCTTCATATGATGATGATGATATTTCTGTGCGAAACGAAGATTTTGAATCTTATTTGACTAATAGCTTCAACAAACCAAATGATGCCACTTTCTTTTCGAATTTTTTAAACGAGAGTAATGTTGATGATACTTTTATGAAAAAGTATGAATGTGATGGCGTGCCCAAGTGGTTGATTCAAGACAAATCTCTCTGTGAATGTAACAACAAAGTTTTTTCAAAACGCAATCTGTCGGACAACTCTTTCATCTACAACCCCCAAGAGAACAATCAAAAACAAGTTTGTCAATTTCAATGGCCAACTGATGAATTCTTTAAGAATCATGAAGACTCATTTATATTTCCCGATTTTGCGTAATTTACTATTCGATATATTGTTTCAATAGTTTTTGTATTGAAATCATTTTCTTATTTTTGTTATTATATTTCCAGTTAGATATTTTCTGATTCATACTTATTGTTTATATTATTATATATATTTTATATTGTTTATTGTAAAGATTGGTTGGCCGTATCGAGCGCGGAAGCTTTTCTCAGCTCAACTGCTTGTTTGTAGGGTGGATCTATTGGTTTTTGGGTAGGCTCACGGTATTCATAGGAACCATCGTTGTCTAAATCTAGCGGGTAGGTAGCGTCAGAATCAAAGCCGGAAAGATCACCACAAGCCATGAAGGGAATAATCTGTCGATTGGTGAAAAAGGCTTGTGTACCAAAGTCTTGGAAGTATTTTTCACACTCGCCCTCCATCAAAGTGTTAAACATGGTTGGTTGGTAGTCCTTTGGGGGATTGTACCTACGGCACACGGAAAATGCCTCGATGCTGGAGTTTCGACTGCTGCGAGGCTTGGCTATGATCACTTCTTCGAAAAAGATTTTTAATTGAGCATACAAAAGTGCCACATCTTTGCTGCGGAAGATCTTGGAAATGAAAGTGCCACCTGGTTTGAGAATGTGTGTTGTGATGTTGACCGCGGCGAGAAGAAGTTCCGCTTGAATGTAAGTATCGATGTCATGCAAGCCTGTCACATCGGGTGCTCCATCGCACACCACTAAATCTGCTTGGAGACCATCAAAGTGCGAGATGATGGCAGTAGCCGTTGAGTGGTTGGTGATGTCGCCTTGCAGCTGGATTACGCCCGGAATGGGAGCCATCGCTTGTAGGTCCACAGCCACAATCTTCACATCATCATTAGGTTCGGTGGCTGGCTTGTCGCCATGCAATCGTCGGGCAAGCACTTGGGACCAACTGCCAGGTGCCGCGCACAAATCCACGCATCGTTTCACACCTTCCAGCACGTGGAAACGATCATCAATTTGAAGTAACTTGTAAGCCGATCGAGCTCGGTAGCCTTCCTCCTTGGCCAGTCGGTAGTAGATGTCTCGCTTGTCTTTGCCAAACTTGCCCATCTTCAATGCTGTGCAAACATCGAGAAAGCATGCTCGTGTTTACATTGACATGTGGCATAAACATTGCCCTCCACAGATGACGTTACTGTCGGTAAGTTCGAAACGTAACACAACAATACTGAGTGAGGCGCTAATAGCATATGACCAGTTGAGTGAGTGCAGCTGTTGATTTATTGGCATGGAGGTCTCGTTCCATCAAACTTACAAGTCCTCCTTTCTCCAATTGGTCAGTTTCTAACTATAATTGATGATCCTATGCTTACTCTAACTATTTATACTTAAATTCACTACAGCTGAAGCGTTCGATCGAAGATGATTTTGGTCGAGAAAGAATCATCAAAGTTGTTAATGCAAAGTCGGTGGTCAAGTTCGCGTCTCTGCTTCCGTCAAATGGCATTGTGCAGCACATTGGCCACGGGTCCTACGCTGAAGTGTTTCGGCTATCGTCTCGAAATCACGTTCTCAAAGTAATACGACTTTTGCCAGATTCTATTTTGGATCGATTGACAGCGAGTCGAAGTGGTCGGGTTTCAAAATATATCGATGCTTACAGCGAACTGCAGATATCAATTGCATTATCTAAGCTTAACAGTCGGTATTTCCATAATGGCAATGTTTCTATTTGCCCATTGTTTCCAACGGTGATCAGAAGCTATCTGACTGATGATGGCATTCCGGTCAAGCTTCGACACGGTATTCCAGATCGCTTTGTGGACATTTTTGACGATTATCATTTAGCATTGCCTCGTGAGCATCTTGTTATTGAGATGGAGGATTGTGGGCATTTATTGTCCCAGATGATTGATCATTTACCTCCTTACACTTTACTGTCAGTTTTCAAGCAAATATTGATTGGTTTGATGATTGCTGAGGATTTACTGGAGTTTGAGCATCGAGATCTTCACTTTGGTAACATCCTTCTTCAATGGCACACTGATAAGAGCATTCAATTCACTTATAATAATACTAGAATTGATGTTCCTTGCTATGGATATCGTGTCAAAATAATTGATACCACCTTTTCTCGTTTGAAATATCGTAAGTTTTACCTACTTTTTTATTTACTTTTATTTTAAAGTTTAATTCAATTTTTTAAAATTTAGAAAACATTGTTTACTATCGAGACCTGACTGCTTTGTTTGCCAATTTCACGCCTCGAAAGCAACATAAAAAGACAAAGATGCAGGATATCATTTATCAACGGATGGCTGCAGTGATTGGCAAGAATTGGAACAACTTTTACCCTCAAACTAACATGCTTTGGATTAAGTTTATCACCTACCGCTTGATTAAGTCACTGGAAACTGTTCACATCGATCAGTCCAAAATAGATGAGAAGCAGCAAGTGATGAAAGTGCTACGCCAATACTATCGTCTGGTGGACAAGTGTTCCACTACTAGTGGTCTCGTTTCTTTCATCACACTCCACTCTACTCTGCTTAATAGCTGTGTCTCTATTCAAGTTCATGCTTGACTTGCTCAACCTAGGACCTTTCCTAAACAACTCACACTGCCAATGACGTTTTTCAATGTTCTCGACTAATAAAATCTGTTTATATATTTTCATCACTAGACTGTGTCAAAATTGGAATTTTTTGTTTTAATTCGATATTTGCTTCTATCTAGAGAACTTATACTATAAGCGTTTGAAAAATGACTACTTCTAATTGATTTCTAGAAAATACATTTTAACATTTCTATACCAGTACCTGAGGCATGAAAATTCTTATTTTTTAACTGGATGGTTTAACGTTTATTTATTTTTTTATGTAAATCAGACAAGTTGCAAATCATCTGTTGTTTAGTGCAAGTTTAAACTTGAAACAGATAAAGTATGCAAAATACTAAGTTAGGTGACGCTCACATCTGTGTAATTGAGTCACGATTGTTTAGTTAAAACTGCCTATATATGATGTTGAATAATTAATCATAGTGTAATTATCATATGTTTTAAATTGTTATACTGTTTTGCACTAAAACCAAGATCTTTACTGACCATCACCAAGATGGGTGACGTCGATTCGTTTAGTTTGGCCAAATTCTTTAAGCCACAAAAGACGGATATCGATAATCTATTCTTCTGGCTTCACTATCGTTTCACCTTTGTGGTGCTTCTTTTTTCGTGTAGCTTAGTGTCAGGTGAGTTTAGCATTTCGACTTAGAATTACTTGCATCTAAAACAAACATCTTTTCGCAGTTCTCCAGTTGCGGGAGGATGCCATCAGTTGCATCAAAGAGACAGATGTTCCACCTAAAATCATGGGTAAGTTAACATATAAACGATTTCATTATTAATTTTTTAGTCTACAATTTAAATTGTGCAACCCACGTTTTTGTACTGTGAGAGTTACGCTACTTCCACTGTGCTTAACAGATTCGAATCTAACTTTCTGTGTTATGATTCAAATGATATTCTGATTCAGTTCGAATTTTGTGCATAAATTTTTGAATTCTCCGTAAATTTGATTCCGAATTCGAACTTTTCGAATTTTCGCTCGATTTGATTCGAATTTGTTGCATAACCCTTCGAATTAACTCGAGTTTGACCTCGTCGGCTTTGCCGCTGTTTTTTACAAGAGGCAGACAGCGCTTTAGAGCTGGCCTTGTATTAAAAATTACATATATTAAAAATTTTTTAAGATATCTAAAATTTTCTGAATATATCTCGAAGATGATACATTCAGAAAAAAACATTTTTTCGATAATATTTAGTGTATATGATATTCAAAGCCACGTGAGTGTGTGGACAGCAAATCTAGTCAAGTCTGACGTTACATCTTGTTGATGCAGAGAGATACTGCTGGATCAGTGGGACGTACAGTGTGTTCCATCCGAACGATACCCACGAAGAGTTGCCGTACCGAGGAGTGCGCAACTCTGCCTCGGTGGGTTCGTCTTTGCCAGTGCACCACACCTACTACCAGTGGGTACCCCTGGTTCTCTTTCTCCAAGCCATCACATTCTACACGCCCTACTTCGTGTGGAAACGAGTGGAGGGTGGCTGTGTTTCCGCTTTGGTCAACGACATTGATGGCTTCACTCAAGATGATCAACTCCGTCAGCGCATCTCAACCGTGGCCAAGTATTTTTGCAGCTTTCATAACACTCGCACCTTCTACCAAATGGCTGTCTACTTTTGCTGTGAAATGGCCAATTTGATCAACATTACACTTCAAATTTCTTTTCTGAATCATTTTATCAATCAAGAATATGATACATTTGGTTTTGAGTATCTCAACTTTATGAAAAGCAAAGAATTGGTTTTCAAGATGAACCCAATGGTAAGATTTAGTTACATGTATTTTGGTCATTTTGGATAGAGTAGAAATGTGAGGCACTTTTTCTCTATTTCAACACTGTTAAAAATACTGTCTAGTTATAAGTTATAACTTATAACTCAATATTAAGCACGTTTCTGGTTATAACTCGACAAGTCTTTGTTATATATAGTTTATATAGACTTTCGATTTAAACATGTAAGTTTATAGGCAGACATTTTGAAAAATCGACACTTATTAGCTGACTTTTTTGAAATTGAGTTTATAAGCCAACTTTTCTTAAATTCTTACTTCATAAACTTACATTTTTAAAATTAAAGGATTTTAACCAGAAACGTGCTCAATCTTTCTGTCAGGGAATAACTAGATAGTATTTTTAACAGTGAACTATTATGTTAAAAGTGCGTTAATTTAAAAAAAATAAGCTAAAAATTTTTAAAGTTCTAATAAGGTTAGGATAGTTAAGTAGAGTTTTGATAAAGTGAGATATTAAGGCTCTTCAGGTTAAGTTAGAAGACTTATTTTTAGCTCACTAACAACTAATTGTTTTGTTTGTTATAGAATAAACTGTTTCCTCACGTCACCAAGTGCACTTTCCACTCATTTGGTTCTAGTGGCGATGTGCAAAAAGTGGATACACTCTGTGTACTCATGGTTAACGTACTCAACGAGAAGATTTTTCTCTTTCTCTGGTTTTACTTTTTATTAATTTTTATCCTCACTATCGTCAGTTTATTCCGAACAGCCTTGCATTTAGCTATAGTGAAACACTATCACTTGATGATGAACTGGTGGCTACGGATCGAAGGCAAACCGTATTTTTACCGGAAACAAGCATTGAAAGTTTTTCATGTTCTTTCTTATCCCGACTACTTCAGTCTACATCTTATCTTAAAAAATCTTTCAGTGTATAATGGCTATTATCTGTTGAAAAATGTCGAAAAACGTTTGGAAACCGATAGCAATTTCAGTTTAAAAGTTTTATAAATTTTATTATATGTTTTTATTAATAATATATAAGCTTTGTTTTCCAATGTGACGTCATGTTTTGGTTGAAACTATTTGCAATATTCGAGAGATTTTCTTTATTATGGTTTCTAGATATGAAAAATTTACATAGGAAGCAATGGTGATTAAGTATGTGTGGGTGAGTGTGTTGTGCGGGTGACTACTTGATTATTGAAAATAAACATTGAGGTCATGTGTAATTCAAGCCAATGTTGACGCGTTTGACTCATTTAAGTAAAATAAGGATTCAGTTAGATTTTATTTACGTTTTTGAGTTTTTAGCTGTCAGTGCTTTGATTGCCGTTTCATTGCTTTTCCTTGGCCGGAAGCTGATGCTATCGAGGAGCGTACTGAACGACAAAAACAGATGCTGATAACAATTCCTATTAGCTGCAGAAGAATATGATGAGTTGGAAAAATTTAACCGAAATTTGACACTCCATACCGACATGCCTGCAAGACCACATCCTAAGGCCACAAAAACAATGCTTTCAGATCTGATAAATGATTCCAAGGTACGAAGACATCCCTGTGTTAAAATGTTAAATCAGTACGCATTTGGTAACATGCAACCGGCATACTTTTTGATGGCGGTACATGCCATGGTGGAACGGATTGTTTGACTGGCACATAGTCTCATTGATTGGTCGAGGATTGACATGAGCTTGTGGCTCGTGTCGATTTTGCAGCAAACAACAAGTTCGACTTACGCGTGAATCGGGCCCGTTCATCTGTTGAATGGCCCACACTGATCGAGCATAATCTTCAGCCGACTCGATGCCGCAACATTCAAACTGCAAAGTGAGGTTTGCACGAATAGTAAACAATTCTGAGCAATAGCGGGTTGTGCTTACTTTGGTCTGAGCCAAATCGACTGCCGCAGTGAAGGAAGAGAGTACGCCATAGTCGCGCTGCAACTTAGACGAGAGATCTACCTTGAGCTCGGTGACTACCTTTTCTTGAAAGATAATGGCTAAAATGCCCACAGTGAGCTCAAGGGCAAAGGTGAGCATGAGCAAAATGGTGTACTATTTGAAAAGATAAGAAAATCAGTGAAAAGTGTCAGGGAGATACGTGAGTTGGGCCAGTGACCTACCAGCACGAGGATACATCGGTTGTTTTTGAGTGTGCCACAGCATCCACAAAAAGCGATTAGGAAGGTGACAGAGCCGATGAAGACGAAGGCCCAAGCGAGGAACTGGAGCAAGGCGTAGTTGAACTTGGGCGTGGAGAAGAGGCGAAACAAGGAAGCCCGCTCGTCTTCCACCAGAAAGTAGACGCCGAGAACAAACAGGGTGACACTCGATAGCTGCCCAACCAGTGGCATAAACAACGACATAAACAACACGCACACCATGGCCAGTTACCAGTTGACGGTGGTTGAGACCCATCATTAGAGCATGAAACGAAGCAGATAATTTAGATTAATCTCAATTGAATTGATTAGCTGTACATCCCAGCCCATAACCACTCTTGTTGTGCCTAATTAAAAGCGCGACACAGTGTGTGGTCAGAACAAGAGCTAGGTACCCAGAAGACAGTGTTGAACAGGAGCAATAACAACTTTGCACACTTAGCACCACAACTCAGTGCCATGTCGGGGCACAACCACGATTACGATTTTTCTAATGATGATGTCTTATCGACCCAATTAAAATTTATGATGACTGTCAATCAAGTGCACTCAACAATTAGTGGTGACACGATCAGTGCGAAGAGCACAAGAATTAAATCACTCAGTAACGAGTTGCTCAGGAGAAGTGCAGTGGGTGCAGGCCATCCTCGCTCGACAACTTGCTTCACTTCGGTCGAGTGAGTGAATCGCGACGGCGAGAACTAGTGCAATAGTGTTAGCCACAATTCCATGTCGAATGGAAAAAACGAGGCTAAACGCGACAAACCCGGTAGAGTGCACTCAGTGGGAACGCACCTCGATTCTGAATCACAGGGCTACCCATCGAACACCTGCTCTCACCACTCACTTCACTCCCACCACCCAAAGCGATTAATTGATAAAAACACACACCCGAGAGCGAGATTTAAAAAGGTAGACCCACTGTGTTGTGGTGTGATTAACGCTTGCCCGCCAAAACGAGTCCCCAACAAGGGACATGAATTATGCAGTTAGTTAATATTAGTAGAATATTCTGGTTGCTATTAAACTTGGTGAAAGCTAGTCATTTAGTGGTGGTCACTGCAGTGCTACTACAAGCAGCAGGCGGACACACCCAACTACTTCTTTCTCCTCGCCACCATTGTTATCCTTTGCCATGGATCAGTTGTGGCAGCGTAGAGCAGTAGAGCAGCACTAGTGGCAAAGGCACTAGCCCTTTCCTGCACGCTTGCATGGCACCAGTCCATCAGTCATCCGCGCCAAACTTGAGCTGCTTAGAGACACCTTTCAATTCCAGGTCGATTTCAATTCTCTCTCTCTCTCTCTCTCTCTCTCTCTCTTTCTTTCTTTCTAGCCACATCATTACGCCATAAAAGCATATTGCCAGCTTACTTGCTATCTTTCCTTAGACCACTTTTCATTTGTTCTAAGCTCACTTTAAATCCATTAGCTAATATTATCTCAAGGTTGTTTTAAATTGAATATTACAATCTATTTATCTATCTTAACTTGCTGCAGATCTTGCCACACTTGAAAAAGTGTTTTCTAATTCTTTTTGTATTTTAAAGCAAACAAGCCTAGTTGATTGTAGAAACTGTAGTTGGCTAAAAATTAGTAATTACTGTTTGATTATTAAAGCAAAATATTCTCATCAAAATTAAACAAGAAAAAGAATTCACTTGATCAGTGACCTGTGAGCATTGTGGCGTGCTAGCTAAACATTACTCACTATGTTAATCTAGCCTTTAGATTGATATGAAATTTCACCTGCTTAACGATTGTCGACACAGTCGAATATAACTTCCGGTGGCAACTTTTTCAAACTTTAGCAAGTCTTATAACTTTTCAAAAAAAAACCAAGAAATTGACCAACACTCGTTGGTAACAGCTCTAGTAATGTTTTACATATCAAATCCCAAACGAAGCTAATTTTTCTTTGTCAACCAATGTACAATGTATTTAGTGTCGACAGTGATAATCACTCAAACCAAGTATTGGAGAAGGGTTTCATAAGTAATAAAGTTGGTCATCTCATGTGAGGCTTACATCCTGTGAGGCAAACTATCCACTATGTAGCTCTTATCCGATCTTACTAGAAAGCGAGCCATATCTGATGTGGTTCTATGTGTGCTCTATAGAGTCACAAGTTATGATCAAAGTATTACTAGGTTGAAAAGGAAACAAGTGAGAATAGCCAGTTCCGATTAGAACTGAATCAGAAGGTAGCATTAAGAGACCATATGGCGATCTCCAATATTTTATGAGGCATGGTTCAATGCTCATACCTTGCTATCAATCATTGGGTTATCACTAATTTAGGAGACGTTCAACGTGATGCAATCGATCAGTGAGCATGATTTGTTTAGTCTGAAAAGTCTGAATGGAGGTAGTAGTTAGGCAAGCGTAAGCGAAAGCCCTTCTCAGGTGTCGTGTTTTTTTCCATTCAATTGGCATCAGTTGATGCAGCAAGGTCCTACCGCTACCAAGCACTACTCGACTCCTCACCAGCTGCCTTGATAGCATTTTTGTAGATGGTTATCTCGGTAACCCAAGTCTGTATCCGGCGGGTTGGTCGAATTGACTCGATAGTCAAGTCTCGTTTCGAGTGATTCGGCAAAACCTAATCAATAATGATGGCGGCAACGTGTTGCAAACAGTAAATTGTTTACTTGTGACTACAAGTTTTCTTAAGGTTGACAGCCGGTGCTAGAGGAAGAAGAGCAATTAGCCCTTCGATCCTCGCCACTAGCCTCAATCAAAGGTTCGAGTCAATATTTGTCGGGAAAATTTCCAGACTGATGGTCCCCAGCAGATCACGTAATAATTTTATCTTACAACATAGCACATGCACAAGCAATAAACATGCTCATAGAAAGCTTAAACTCGAGATTCGTTGTAGAGCAAAGATACGATTTGCAAGGTTACCAAGGAGGCATTAGTGGTAAAGCCAATTGAAAACACTCAAAACGTTGCTCTATCTCACCGTATGATGACGTGATTCATAACACTGGCTGCATTCAAGTGGTCTATCCCCAGATGTATTTGTGGAGAAATTCCTTTGACGTGATCTAGATTCTGATTCAATCATACAGCAATTACCACCAAAAACATTATTACAAACGTTAGGAGCAAAGTTTGATGCACAATGATGTAAAACAAGTATAAACCAGTTATCTTTAACTAAACGTAAACTTGAAAAGTTATAGATTTTATTACTGATATTATTGTTAAATAAACAACATTTATATATTTGTTATCTAAAGTTGCAACTTAGCATGCTAAAGAATAGTTTTTTAATAAAGAAAATACAAAAAATTCTATTGGTTTACTTACAACTCTTTAAGTATGCATGTTACAGTCATTTTGGTGGCTTTTCCCAAAATGTTCAAGTTTGTATTAAGATTAGTCTAAGTTTAAACTGTCAATCGAGTTTTGGCCGTGTATAAGTTAAACAAGAGTTTGTTTAGAAGCATAAAAACTGACAAGGTTTTGGCGTTGAAGTAAGCTGAAATTTTGTATAATCTGTAAACCATACGACCTCGTGTTGATATCTTCAAGCTTCTTACGCGATAGTAACACGAATCATATTAAACAAGGATTGCAACTCGCCTCATCTCCGCTAGCCAACACCACACTCTAACATAGGTTTTTTAATATAAACAAACAACTCAATTTCAAACCGAGAGAACAGTATGACATTGTTGAGAAAGGGAATCTAATTAAAAACAAATCAAATTGAGCAAACTCTGATCGTCTCTTGGTGTGTCAATCATCGAGACAATTCATTTAACCAGGACATAACACATGAGATACCTTAGCAGACTTAACCCAGTTTCACTGTTGTTTTGTGCAATCGTCCTCGAAGAACTTATCTTAAAAATGTACCACTTGACGATGTAGATCACTGTGGGGGTCAGATAATTAACACTTCCCTAAACAACAAATCAACAGCAAATACACACTAAAGTTTTGATTTGGTTTACTGTAAACTTTACACATTCATTTCAAATCCCAGTTTTTACATTTTTCAAATACAATTTTAAGCATTATTTGAACAGAACAATAAGTATTATATTACTCACAAATAACGTATCTGTAAAGTCAGTCAGCAATTAAAAAAATAAAACCGGTGAATAGAAACACTAATGTTGATTGGAAACTATCCACCAGAATGTTATAGACAACAGAGATACAAGATGTTTTAAAGAAAATGTTTAAATTTGGTTCTATTTGTTGCGTTGAAATTTGCTAAAAAAAATATTTTTTAAGCCTCGTTGCTAAATTTTTTTAAAGAATTAAGATTTTTATTTAAAAAATTCTTGTTATTTGTCTGTAACATTCAAGTAAGTAGCTGTCAATTTTTAAGTTGTAACTAGGGTTTCTATCTACTAGTTTAATACTTTTAAAATTGTTGACTGACCTTTTTCTGTAACATATGTTACTTGTCTGTGATTAACAACTTTAATTTTAAAACTGTGTTACTCCAATTGTTGATGGGTATAGCAACAACAAAACAAACAAGCAAGAAAATAAGATAACTCAAAGTATAAGCAAAAATCTCACGGTCATTCACCTACTTGTTCATCTTTGTGTTAATTTATTTTTTTCAAAAATAGTTTTGGCAAAGTTATTGTTTACATCAATAATAATGTCAATATGCAGGATATGTTGATGTTGTAGAAAAAATAAATACAAATTATCCATATCTAAGATTTGTTGGCAGAGATAGACGTTTCCGATCGTAAAGTAAAAATAGCATTATTACAGAAATAACAAGAAGAGTATCTAGTAGTTCTCCAATCACCCAAGCAAGGTAGAGGTTTTGTAAACGAGTCGAAGTCCCTTCCGGCTCTACCAAACACCACCAAGTAATGGGGGAGAGGGGATAACCACAGGAAACCAATGTCATGTGAGTTTTCTACTTGATCAACGTGTTTAGTTGCTAAAACTGCTTCTACTTGTTTTGTTATACGCCACGTGAGATTGATCTCACTCAAATTAGATGACTTATATGTTTACACTTGATTACAAATGATAGGTAAATATAGAACAAGAAACGAATTTTAAATTGCCTTACACTAAATTGTCTTAGAGTAAAGAAAACTTGATTATTCTGAAAGCTTGTGAAGCGAAGCTCCAGATGACAACAAGAAGATCACATTCGATTGACACTTCATCACACTGCTTTGCTTTGCTACTGTCTACACAGACTACTGATAAGCGAAATCAAATTATTGAATGACTGAATTGATCCAAGTAGTAAAGTAGACTGGGGTTTTTTAATAATAGCAACTGCAAGCTGACACAGCCAACGTGAGTAAGTTGGTTGGAGTGAGAGGCCGATTGAGTGATCTGCTTATCAATCGATCCGATCGGTGTTTGGTGTTCGATCGGTTGTGGGCTGGCTCGCTACTGGTGACAGCCCCACTCGGTGGCTCTCTGGCATCCAACCACTACCAGTGTCACTGCAGAATGTATCTCTTGTTGCCCGAGGCTTGCTAGCCATCTCTAGCCTTCTCTAGCCCTCTCGCCCCACAGAGGAGGACCTTCTTACTTGTAACCACTCACCAGTTCTCTCAGACACACCACCCCACAACAACCGGTGACGTAACATGCCAGGAAAGAGAGAGGGAGGGGATAGAGAAATCTTAACGAGTTTTGGCACTATTTAAGCGAACCAGGGTCTGGTAGTGAATCCAAAACAACGCTCAAAGCGTAGCACAATCCACCACAAACTCACTCACTCACCCACTTTCAAGATTTGATTGTATTCTTTTTGTTTTACCCTTTACACCCAACCATGATTGCCCTTTACTTCTTGGTTTCCGTCTTCGTCAGTCACGCACTGCTTAGGCTCTTGAGGTTCGTTGCGAACCAGTACAAGGCTTATCAGATGATCAAAAAACTTCCGGGGCCCGAATTTTATTTTCCATTCTTTGGAAATCTCTTTCTTTTTATGGAGCTACTGCGCAAGAGTAAACGATCTGAACTGTCAAGAGGTAATGTTTATACAATCATATGAAATTGATGAAACTAACGATTTATTATTATAATATATAGAATTTTTTAAAATGTTAACTAAAGCTGCAGATAGTCACGATAACGAAAAATACGGATTACTTAAGATCTGGCTTGGCCCATTTGTTCCGATGGTAGTCATCACCAACGCCAGAGTAGCCCAGAAAGTGTTTAACAATCAGCAATTTTTGGACAAAGCCAGTTTTTACGGTCTTTTCCGCTTTGCTGTCGACGACGGTATTTTCACTTGGTTAGTTACCTACTTTAAGTTATATTCTTCTAATGGTTTACTAACTAATATTTATACACTTTGAACAGCAATACTGAAAAGTGGCGAAAGCAAAAACGTGAAATTCAAGAGCACTTTAAATTTCAAGCTTTCGAAACTTACATCCCAAACACCGAGCGCCATCTACAGGTGTTCTCGCAACGCATCGAGAACTGCATCAAGGAAAATGATGGCAAGGTAGCCGATGTGAAGCCACTGGTTTCTACCTTAGTGCTCGATGTGCTTGGAGGTAAGTCTAATCTGAAATGCACTTGGCTAAACAAGTCTCTAATGGTGAACTCTATTCAGAAAACCTTTTCAGTACCAACTTCAACTCGCAAAAGACTGGCCAGGAGCCTCGCTTTGTACAGATTGTGCAACAACTGCTTGAGATTAGCTACCGAGCTCTGTTGCAGCCTTGGACTTACTTTTTCTCCAATGTCTTTCTTCGTTACTTTTTCACACTCAACATTATCAGAGAAACTTTGTTTCTTGTGATGAGTTTTAAGAGTTCAGTACATAAGGTAAGTTGGTAAAGATGAGTTAATTCAGCAACAGAAGTCTAATTGAACAATCTTTACAGATTGTGATCAATCGTTTCAAGCAGCTACAGTCGGATTGCAAAGGCACGAAAAGACTATCCATGCTGGACTCGATGATCATGTCTCGTGTGTCCCAGTCACGGGTGACTCGGCTTCATGAGATTGAAGCACAGATGAACACGTTTGTGATTGCGGGCCACGACACCACCACGAGCGCCATCACTTGGCTCCTCTATCTACTAGCTCACCACCCGGAAGTGCAAGAGAAACTTCGTCAAGAGGTGGACCAGTACCTAGATGAGTTGCAGCAAAACGATGAGCGCATCACTTTGAGCAGCCTCAAGAAGCTCAAGTACCTGGATTCGTGCATTAAGGAAACGCTGCGCTTGTACCCTTCGGGTCCATTCATCGCCCGCCGAGGTCGACAGCCACTAGAATTGAGCGAAGATGTCACTTTGCCTGCCTTTTCCAACGTGATTCTCTTTATTCAGTATATCCACACTAGCGACAAGTACTTTCGTGATCCGCATCGATTCTACCCTGAACGTTTTCTCACCAATGGCAACGATCCCGAGAATCCATGGCTCACCAACTCAGCCTTCATGCCATTCAGTACTGGACTTCGGGTGTGTGTTGGCAAAGAGTATGGCATGGTTCAACAAAAACTTTTCCTCATTCACCTCCTCCGCAAGTTTTCCTTTACTCCACTAGATCAGTACTATGGCTCTGTCCAGCCAAAATTCGATTTTCTCCTTTCCTCGGCTCACTTTCCGATTCAGTTTCGGAAGCGCCAACCAGCGTCTCAGTAGAGTGGATATTTCTATTGATCTATGACCTTCCCCAATGCTCGATGAATCTCAACTCACCAGTACCATTCCATGTTCATATTATTTACAACTCATTTACTTGCTTATTCACAAATGACTTATGGGTATTCAATGCAGCATTTTCGTACACATATACATACACATCTAACTTTTTGTAATATATATCATATAATGATTCTTTTCTTTTGTTTCTTTTTGTCATCTTTTTCAAATTTTAATTTTTGTATTTAATGGTAATATATTGTAAATAAAGAAAAAGATTTCAAATTAATCAAAGCATTAGTGTTGTAGTTTTGTCATAACTTGATTAGTTGTCAACAATGACCTCTCTCATATACTTAATCATCTCTACTGCTTTGCTATGACATACTTGGTCGGTCTACTCTAACTATAGTTAACTATAGTATACTAGTTATAGAAAAAAATTCAAGAAACGACCCAAAATGTTCTCTAACTTTGGCAGTACATTTTTGAGATGTGGCCAGAGGTTAAGTATGCGCCTGCTCTATGACAAATTACAATGGAGGTCTTTTCTTGAGCAGGCCGATTGTTGAGTGTTGCCTGTATAGTATTTCAATACAGTTATCTCTGTCCACAAGTGTTTTGGTTGCTAGAGTTTTTTCTACCAGGTACTCCCACTCTGCATGACGTACTTTGAACTTGGTGACAGTGAGGTCAGAATTTGCAACTTGATCAGGTTAGAGAATAACCATCGGCATTGAACGAATGTCTACTAGTCATGGAGAGTGGAGGTGTAGTGGGTGCCGGGCAACCAAGTGACGCCTTGCACGCGACCCTCCGTGACCCGAGTGCACTCCATGGAGGTTGATGGAGAGGTTGGTATGAGTGGTATAGCAGTGCCACCCGCAGTGCGGTGACCGGCCTGTGGAAAGTGCAGTGGCGCGCAGGTGGGCCCCCCGCCATTCTTTCCACACTCTGTAGTAGAGGTTTAATAAGCACTGCAAGAGAAGAGGAGTATTGTTGTGCGCCCTCTCCTTACGATGCTGGCCAGCAGACTGACACCAATCTAACAAACTTGGCCCATGATGGGCAGCATCTGAAAATTCTGGGCCTGGTGAAGTGGCTAGTGAAAAATGTGCTACATGCCCGACAGATCCCAGTATAAATGGGACACAAGTGTTGTGTAAGTCCATCGTAACAAATCCAAAAGCCCTACAGATCCGGGCAGAAATGTGCATTGAGTGCGGCATAAGTGTTGGGCTATTCAGTGCAGGCTTGCTGGAAGCACAGGGAGAGTGAGTTAGCAGCGCCGCCGCACCGCTCAGTGGCTCAGTGCTTGCCTCTGCCCGACTCGGCTGAGCTATGTTGTTGTTTGCCGAGTGACACACCGAGTGGTTGTGTGGGCCCAACCATTGTCTGTGTGCCGTGCCCGGTCTGTGTACTTTGCCTCGCCCCTCTGTCCATCAGTGAACAAATTCCGGGAGCATCCGAGGACACGGTGATCGTGTCACTTTTGCTGGTGATGGCCAACCTTGCTTGCCATCATCAGCCAGCACCACCACCCCAGTGACCTCGAGTCACACACCAAACGCCTTTTCCCTCTTTCATTTCTCGGTGAGGCTTTGTGACCAGTTGAAAGGTCTGCGGTATCACCAATTGCTCAAATTGTAGCAGTTAAGGCTGGCTCTGGTCTAGTTAACGCGGTGTTCGGTGAGGCCTTTGGTGTTGTGTGCAGTAAGAGGACCAACCGATCGCGCCTGCTCGTCGGTTCAGGAGCGCACTTGCTCCCTGGTTCCTTTGGCTCTTTCCACCAGCGAGCAGAATCGCCGGCGTCACTGGACTCAACAGCGCTGTTCCCACTCCCCGCCACTGTTCATTTCACTGCTCGCTGCTTAGGGTTGTTGTTGAGTTGTGCGACCCGAGATGCATCGTTTGTCATTCTGTTGCTTGTTGTGCTGTGAGCGTTCCGTTCGCACCAAGCATTGCTTGAGGCACAACGCACATTGAATCAAGCGGCGCATCTTGAGTACCTCTACCGAGGCGACAAGTGACTTGTGCTCTCGGCTTGCTCGTGTTATTGACCAGTACCGGTTCTGGCTAGAACTCGTCACGTCGGAATATTCTACACAACTGGCTCCTCCTTGATGACACTTTGACTGAATGCCACTGTCATTGAATCTCAGTTAAACTTTACTCAATGGTATTAACCTCACCACTTGGGTACATTGAACGTTGAACTCATTACTTCTACTGAACTTTGATCAAAGAATTCGGTCCGTTTCCCTTCGCCTGTCTGGAGCGTGCCTCGATTCCTGCTGGCTGTCCTTTGAAAACGATGGAAGATACCAACTCTTGGGAGTGTCCTGCGTGCACTTACAAAAACGGCCCCGAATCGTATCGTTGTTTGATGTGCGACTTCCGCAAGGGCACCTCAACCCGTAAACCTCGCATCAACCCAGAGATGATGGCTAAACAAGTAGCCCGTCAACAAGAGCAAATCAAACAGCAAGTTCTCAAAGCCAGCGCTACCAAGACTAAGACAATTGCCTCGGAGAAGAGTGCTTTTCGCCGAGTTGACGACACCAACAGCAACAGCAGCATCGCAAGCAACGGAAGCAGTGGTCGCCTCAGTCCGCTGGCCAACTCAAATTGCTCAACCAGTCAGGACTCGCCCAACTGCACTGCCAATACATCCCTTTCCTTTGGTATTATTTGCTTTACTACTCATTTTTGTCGGTCTACCTTTGTTTACTAATTGAGTTTTTATTTACTTTGTGAATGCAGATAATTCGTTTCGCAAGCTGAACACTGCCAGTGGTTCAAAATTACCTCCTTCGAGAAATTCCATGAAGAACGAGTCGGAGGAAGAGATGGAGGAGCACGATGAAAGTTTGCACATGCCTGGCCCTAGCACCTCGGGTACAAATCGCAACTGCAATAGCACCAACACCAAGAAGAAAGTAAAGTTGATTGGGCCCAAGGCTCGCTTGAAGAACGTGGACCGAACAGACGTGCATGTGAAGGAGGTGACGGTGAGGAATGTGACTGTGCTCATCACCGAGTTTAAGCCTGCCAAGCGAACCAAGACCGAGAAGGAAGAGACCAAGCCACCGGGCGAGACTTGCACCAACAAGAAAGGTGCCACAGGCAAGACCAATGGCACTGGTAATGCCACTCGAGTCAAGTTGGATGCAGACAGTACCACAAGTGGTACTTCTTTTTCCAAGAAGCCGCCTGTTGCAGTGATCTCGCCCATCAAGAACAAGTCTAGCACTTCCACCAAAAAGATGATCTCTGGCGTGGAGTGAATGCATTTGTTGATAGCAATCTCGGTAATTCCCTCGTGTCCCGCGCTAATCAAAGTCACCTCGTCAAAGTGAACCACGCATGCAACTCAAACATTGTCTTTTCCTTCTCTCCCCCATTCGGTTTGATTTGCAGGCATCCGTTCTCTGGTGAAACTTGACTTACATACACACTAAAGTCTTCAGAAGACAACCTCGTCACGATCAGATTGGTCTCCTTTTCACTCACAAAACCTTGAACGAACTCATCATTACCTTCATCCACACACTTTTTTTGGTTTCCTCTTGTTTTTATCGTGTAAATTGTTTTATGTTTTTTATTTTATTACTTGTATATTTTGCTTATATCTCATTATTATGTTTTTGTGTCTCCTTTTGTGTATACATTTTTATTTTTTTTTGATGATTACAATTTTTCTACACCAACTCCCACCCACCATTTCATCGCACTTGATTGTCTTCATTTTTCCAAACCATAATTCTACGATTACATTATTATTATTATTATTATTATTAATTTACAACACATTACAAAATTTATATTAACGGTCACCAAAACAAGCATTCTTACAGCTCTACAACGTGTGAGTAGTACAAACTTGACTTTTTTGTTTTTAATTTGCTTATGATTTTTAATTTATTTTATAATATTATATTATATAAAATGAATTACAAAATATATGATTATTAAATTATTAGATAAAAAAAAACCCGGAAGACCAGTGAGTCTGGTCGTCCAGCCAGTGGAGTGATAGTGTGTTGTTCCGAGACTAGTTGAGTGTGCTTGGCTGGCTCAGTGAGTGTTTCACTGAGAACTCACTTGAAGTGTTTGAGTGTGGGTGTGTGATTGTCTTCACAGTCGGTCAGAAGCGTATCGTAATGATACCATTGTTCTCGTAGAATTCCCCTTTGGACGTATCGGTGGCGGCGGTGGGAAAGCGAGGATATTCCAGGATCGAGTTCTCACTGTTTCGGTTGGTGTCGTAGAGACCACCGGGCGCAGTCGGGTGTTTGTCATTTCGCTTCTCAGGGCTAAACGCACACTTGAGATTGTCTTCGTAGTAGTCGCTCTTTCCGGTGAAGTACTCGTTTAGTCGGTGAACGGGACCTTCGAACATTAAGTACAGTGCATAGCCGAGGGTGGTCGAAATGAAAAAATCGATTATGTAGTTTTCAATCTAGAATTAAAACAATAATAAATAGTATTCACAAGTAGGTTTGATAGGAAACTCGTGTGTATACCGTGCTACGGAAAGTCATCACGTAGGTATCCTTTATTGAGTACATTCGATGATACTGCACTAGATTTTGCACCAGAAAGATTGAAAATGATAGTTTAGCAATGGGTTGAAGAGAAGGCCAGGTGAGAATTGACTCGAGCCAAACTAAAAACATCGAGATTATAAGAATATATCGACTAGGAGAGTTTCACTTACCTGATCGTTTTGAAATGCAAGCATAGATAAGCCAGGCGAAAGCTAGAGAGAAAGTCAACCGGCCGAGAGAGAAAAAAAGTAACACTGATGTTTCACTAGGCGAACTGTTCTGCACAAAGAAGTGGTTGATCCAGACAAAGAGTGCCACGATTGAGCTAAGTGCAACAAGGTTGTAAGCAACACTCCGCTTTGGACTGCTTGACGAGGATTTTTTGTTATCGTTGACAATAATGGCGTAGCCAAGCAGCAAACCCACACTGAAAGCTCCAATGTATTGTATAATATTCTGATGGTACAAGTAGAAATTGCGCCGGAGATGCCACATTGATGGCTGTTTCGTGAGCTCGTAATATGTTCGCGTATTGGAATGAAAAATTCGAGGTGAAAGGTTGAATACAATACTAGACATGATGAACAGTACAAGCAAACGAAGGCCGTTGCGTGGCGATTGGTAAACCAAAAGAACTATCATGAAAAACGCGAGATTGAGCTGGAAAATAATGGACAAAAACCAAGTGTCGGGATTGCACTGAAAGGGTTGCAAATAATTACCACATAAATTGGTTCAAAATTAACTCAATGGTCTTACCACTACGTAAGAGTTGGCATTACTGTGATTTGACTTAACAAAATTCCAATTGCTATAGTAAAGAAAGGTGGAAGTGAGTGAAGATGGTGAGTTGCAAGCGGGCATGAGGATCTCCACCATGCGATCCCATAGTGGACCATATCCGGTGAGTGGCAGAAGAAAAATAAAAAGAATGGAACCAAAGAGAGGAGCTGTGATGCGCAACCATCGTCGCAACACATAAAGTATATAACTAAACATATCGTGCGGCTGATCCAAATGGTGGAAAAGACTTCGCAGAAAAAGAGCTCCGGCAATGATGAGAAGACCATCGTTGAGGAGACTGGGTGCTCGAATGAAGAAGTATCGAGGATCGGAAAGCAGCTCGTACGGTGCTGACTCGGTCATTTTGTTCAATGCGCCCGACTGTGGTGTGTTGTAGAACGTGTTGCAAAGACCGATCAGAATAATAATGGCCAGGCGTAGATTGTCGAGTATGGCCAGTCGCGATGGTGAACTCTCTACCAAGTGAATGGTGTTGTGACGAGCTGAAAATACCGACACGAGACAAGTGACCAGCCGCGACGTATTAGCCCACTCGTCGCCACCAAGAGAATTGCAGTAGAGGTCGTAGATGGTGCTTGACACCACCAACACGCCTACAACAGACAACACCACTCTGCAACAAAGCAACAAGTCAATCCAGGGTTTAACACACACACACACACAAATTATTACATTGCAAACTGGGCGTATTGGTTCATGTATTGAGAGTGGCTTCTAGTTTTTTCCAATGTCCAACATGAAGAATTTTGAATTTCAAATGGAATTCCAACAATCGGATAAAGCACTAAAAAGGTAAAAGAATTACTCAATACACTTGCAACAAGCAATCACACAATTATATTATTACTTCTATTGAACGATTTTTCAAGTTGTTTTGGCGCACAGAGATCAGGCACGCAGAGACCAAAATTAAGCACTCTTCCTTTGATCGACTTAATGTGTTCGATGAACTTGAGTACTGGATTAGTATGCACATATTGGTCCACTTGGTAGTTGGCCAAGAAAGATATGATCTTGGTTTCTTGCATCAATTCTTCGTCCGACTGCCCCAAGTAGCGTCGAATCTCGGGTACCGGAAGAATTGGTCGAAGGACACAATACTGTCCATTAAATTCTTCGGGAGCACTCTCAGGGCTGGTTATTGAAAGGCATTGATCAAAGTCCCCAAGAAATGAAGTAACTCCACTTAGCAAACCTGCCGGTGGCTTAGCCATTGAATCTACAACTATTGCCAAACCATTAATTAAATATTTTAATTAATACGTGATGCATGATGCAAATCGCTACTTGTTTTTGTGTATTCATTATGAATTATCCCTTAATCTCATCTGTGAAGAGTACCATCACGGAGACTAATGCACTTGAAAAAAATATGAAAAGTCAACGTGAGTTTGGCGCGTGAAGTGCTGACCTCAACAAAAACATGTGCATTGAATGCATTGGTGTACGCGATCGAGTTTGATCTCGTGATCCAGAGACGTGGCTGTCGCCGGCGGGAGATTGACACTTTGCCGGCGTATCGCGCCACAGATACACTCAGTGAAAGTGATATACAGACCAAACTCGATTTAGCATCGCTTGGCCTTGATCGCGTAAACGCCATCTGCAGGTGACAAGGTGGCAGCACTGGTGGTGTGAGCTTACTAGATCCCACAGTATCTCTCGGAACTATTGCCACTGGCGTTGACCTGAACGGATTGACCTGATTCATTGCCACTGTGGCCGTCACTCAACAAATACGGGGAAACAGGCGACAGTGATTGCCAGTCACCACTTGGTGAGACAATCCGCTATTAGGCTCCAAGCAGTTAATAGTAACCGGGAACTTAACTTGTTCAAACACCCTGGTGCACTGTGTTACTCTATTATGTCAAGACTTGACTTTTCTAATCGCATTAACATTAGATAATTTTTACTGCCTAAATCAATAGTGAATTCCATAAACAAGGAAAAAATGAAAAACTAATACACGTAATTTTCTCTTATAAACTATGATTATTTTTTTGCGTCAAACTCAATATGTTTTGTTGCTTAAGCGAACTGATTGGCAGTAAACAAATTTTATGAGCACAATTTCAATGTCGCATTGATTATGTTTGATTGTCGTAGACTATTGTTCGACTGTGCTATGTGTAAAATAAGTCAACAAGAGATCTCACGTGAAATCAGCCACAGGATTGATGAAGTATACTTACACTTCATAGCCCATAGTTCGGAGCGTCGAATGCCCGCAATAATAGAGATGAGCGAAGTCATGCAAGGGGCATCAAGTTCCAGCTCGAGAAAGAGATCGTAGTTGTGTTGGATGAAGCTGGCCATGCCAGAGCGTAGTTCAGGTCGACTTGTGATGCCATTGGCTAGGTTCAGAAGTCGCTTGAGCCGCTGGATGGTATAGTTCACTGATGGCGAGTGTCGAATACGCTCTGGCGAATCCTGTAACAGATCGAATTCGAGACGAAGATCCTCGCGGTCCTTGGGCAAGTAGTGACTAATGTTGAGCCCAGAGAGAAACTGGTTGAAAGAACACCGTTCCTCTTCATAATACTCATCGTCTTCCTCAGCACTACTTTCGGTAGTAGTTTCCGTGCCATTTCCATCACCACCGGCACTGGTGCCAGAAGCATCATCCTCTTCTTCCTCTTCCTCAGTTTCGCCATCTTCGTCTTGGTTGTTTGTCACCGGTAATTCTGTGCTACTTTGGTCATTGGTGGTGACCTTGCTAACACTATCGTTGAGCGAGTCACCAACATTCGATGGTACCACGATCGAGTCAATGGTAGTAGTGATCGTGGCCTCACTCTTACCACTTTCTGTTGTACTTGTCGCAGTATTAATGTCGTCAAGAAGAACTTCGGTGCTAGTCACCGGTGATTCATCAATTGCTGCATCATTTTCTTCCGGCGTAGTCACCAAGCGGTCATTCACTCCACTTGGTCCCGGCACAGTTTGCCCTAGCACTAGTAGTGCACTAATCAGCAGAAGTAAAGGAGATAGTACAAGACGATTGGTTGGCATCATTCTCCCGATAAGGACATGGTAGGGTGTAATGAGTGGATGACAAGTAAGCGGAGTGCGCTACGACCAAGTAGCTTCCACCAAGTTGGAGCAATAAACAAATGGCACAAGCACCACTTGTCACCAAGCACAATGGTCACACACAGTCACACTATCCAATATGAAATGCAATCACTAGGCGTACACAAGTTTACTCAGTGAAACGAGTGGGTCGACTGCTGGTTAAATCAATACTTTTACCATAGGCAGATTGCAAAGAGGCAAGTTGCGAGACGAAAGGAGTGAAAAGAGAGACAAACTCGCTTAGGCCACATTCTTCTAAGCTTGGCTTGATCGATGACTGATAGTGTCGGCAAAAGACAGCTACCCTAAGATGCACCTAACCTCTAGTAAAAAGAGGCTAAACAAGCGCCCAAAGACGACCCATGGTGAGCAACAGGTGCTTCTGTGACCAATCAAGTTGTCTAGTTATCGTCACCACTAGTCTGCCTTCCACACTAAGATCACCGTCGTTGAATGAAGCGAGCGCGCACTGGCTCGGTGATACTCGAACTACGAGAAGCGAAAGTAACGCGAAAGCAAGAGAAAGCGTGAGTGCTGCAAGTAGAAAACCTGAGAGTGAGAGCGATTAAATTAAGAGAGCGAAGAGAAAATGGATGGCAAAACGGACATGCGGTGCCGATGGCATCGCGCACCGAAGAGACGCTCGGTGAGGCACGCTCCCGGAGCCAGTTTGGTAATGTGTTGATTTTGTGTATGCATCAAATCATTCTCTAGAGCATGGTAATGATGGAAAACCCACCGAGGACGATGCCTGAGGCGGGCAGGTGGCACTGGCCTGCATGCTCTTCCGTGCGCACTCAATGTCCTATTAACCTTATGCTTACTAAATAGTTTTATGATTTGATCAAAACCAATATTACTCTTGCCTCTTGATCTACAAATTGATTTAACCGGTTGTTTAATCACAGATTTCAGTGACATTCCACCGAACATGGAGTTCGCTGTGACAGTTTTTGCCATGTGAACCATTGCGTAAATGCAGCATCATTTGGGACTAGTTATAAGGAATGATACCAAAACATGCATGTGACCAATTGGCATCAAACTTGAATTGGCATGTTTGCTTTTATTTGGACTGAACGAAATTAGCAAAATAATCCCACGCTCTCAGCGCATGATGATGTGCAACTTTGTTTCTTGTCATCGAATATTGTTAAGAATAATAAAAAATATAATAAATGGGCACTAAGGTTTTAGGTATGAGTGTTCCTTGTAACGGTAGTCGGCGATGTTAATCTCACTTGCCAGCTGATGCGGGTCGCCTCAAGGCAAGTGAAACCAGTCGACGTGTGCGCGAGAGGTTCACACCACAATGAATTGTGGTCTGATTTGATGTGCCTGCTTTCGTGATGGCTCCATGTCTCTAGGCTCAGCGACTGCCAGTGCCGGTACGCCTTGCTAGTCAGACCACTTTTGGCGAATGGTTGTGAGCTCGTGCATCGCAACTGGTGAGTGGTCAGCCGGCTGCTAGCCACTCACAGACGAGCACTTCAACATCACCAGGCTCTCAGTGATAAGACATAAAAAGTGAAACTGACCAATCGACCCGAAAGCAGCGGCTTTAGTGCTAACTAAATCTCCCCCCGGCACCTCCAGCAGGACCTAAAAATAAAAAGCCAAGTCAATTAGAGAGGAACAAGACGGAAAGGCAGGTGCCTCAATACATACCAATCATCATGAGGAGAGCTCACAAGGCACGGGTAATCTTGTTTAGCCGATCAATCGGTTCCCGTGGCAGTTTTCAGACAATGAGTAATCACTGTCAATCGCCAATGACCTCGACGCAACCATGCGAGCAATTGATCCACTTAGGTATCACTTGGGACTTGGTGGGTCTAGTGGATTGGAACAAATCACCTTATCTCTAATAGAGCTATTTCGGTGAAGCTAGACGCCACTGATCAACATGTCGGCGAAACATGCTGTTCTCAGCAGTATTGCCATCTCTCACTGTCTGCCAATCAATCGACGCCTTCGCACGGTATAGTCGATCGCTGGCGTTACGTTGCTTGCTTGCTATCTTGCTATTTCAGTTTGACGCCGTTCAATTAGTACAACTAACTGTTTTAATCGATATTTGGTCAATAACTTATCGAAGAAAAATGAACCGCCGCCAGATGTAAGTTGCATTAATTTAAACCCGCCCAGTACTGAAATATCTAAATCTAATTTAAGACAAAAATAAACAAATTTTCAGAACAAGAGTGTCATCATTGACTCTGTCAGTCATCGTCGCCTTATCTCAATAAGAATAAAAGTAGAATTTGACACAAATGCCAAAAGTATGCACACTCTAAGTGGCATCCTCCATTATCTTGCGTTATAGTTACTGGAGCTTGGTTCCCATTACAAATCGGTCGATTGGTGGATAGTCCCCATTGGCGAGTACTGCACCCTCCTGGTTGGTATTATCAGTAGGCACGAGCACAACCACACTCACCCACTACATAACACAATTGCCCCATCTTTTCCCATCCGCAGTGTATACAGAATCACAAGGCAAGCTAGTGCTGTGGAAAATCCAGCGCGGCAATCCACTTCAAGTTGACATCGGCATGTGATCGAGTAGATCATCATTTGAAGCACCAACCAGCAGTGTTATTACTATAGTTTGCACACAACCCATTGCGTTCTCTCACGTATACCTCGATAGTGGATGTAATTCAATAGGAACGCTATCAAGATGATTTCACAGCTTATAAATTGATTTATCACCACTAATCACCTTGTGCAATTGTACCAAGCTTTCACTTGATGTGATTGATTAAGGTTAAACAAGAAAAATGCTGCTTTAAAATAGTCCAATCACAATATGTTCAGAGTTGAGTTGCAATCCTGACTCAGTTATTTTAAAGTCTTATAACTGTTATAATAAAATATTATGAAAAAACAAGAACGCATAATTTGGAAATGCAAAATTAGGCTAAATGTTAGTCAGTCAATTGGAGCAGCTCGTTAAGTAATTTGGAATATGTCTTTTCAACTGCAGCTTGGTGTAAATTGAGTTACAAAACAATGGCTATTAAGTAATGAACATAACTCAATTGTAATAAAAATTAATGGCAGCGGTCAACTGCTATGCTTGATTATATGAGAACAAATGTACGATCTAGTGGAGTTGGATTGAATGGCGAGGCAGTGGAGGCGAAGACCGCTTCATGATGCACTATTGGGTTGTTGGCTCCTACTGGTCGGATCACTAGTAGCATCGCGCCCTCTCGGCCCCAAGCTTTCACCACATGCCCTTTGCCCTGCTTCAAGTCCACCGGGAACGGCCAGCACGGCAAACACATTTCGAGTGGGCCCCTTTATCAAAAGCGGACTGGCTGAAGCCAGCTATCGTAATATCTGTGGAGTAGACTTTGTTCGCTTGCTTCGAATCTATCACCATCCTAGTCAAGTTGGTGCAATCGCGTTAGTGATGCAATTTGTCACACTAAGTGGACAATTTGTTAATCTAACAAAAACAAAAGTATTGGATCTGGACACTTCAAATTCCGTGTTTGTAGTACAAATTCAAAGCCACTTTAGTGACTTTTTCCAAGTACAACTAAATGGCCAAATCCAAGAAGTGTCGTTAGTAGCTGGTCAGACAGCCAAATTGGTCATCACCAAGCAATTTGAATTGAACAGTTATGCAGAACTGCGCATTGATCATCGATTGGAAAAGAGTGTCAGTTACACGGTAACTTGTTCGAGGTGTGTCACTTTGTCGTATTGCTAAGTTAACTTGATAACTGTTTTAAAATAGTTAAATGTAAACTGCGTTTGCCACTCACATTGTACTTTTGATAGCTTGGATGTCTCGTTTGTTTGTGTAGCCACATCGTTGGATCCAGTGAAGTGTGCTTGTCACCGAACACAATGGCGGCAACGTTTGGCACGTGATACCAACTTGAGCAACAAGGTGCAAGACGAGCCAGTAGAGCAACCGCATCTCGGCGTCATTCTACCATTACTTCTCATTTTTCTCATCTTAGTCGCAGTCAGTGGAGTAATTATCTATGATAAACTGGTTGACAGACCAGAAAAAAAGGAACCGGAAGAGCAATACAATCTGATCCTATGCATGCCTGAAAATGCTCAGTTTGAGTACAATCTTATCTTTCGAGTTGGTTGCCCTAGTGGAGATTTTAATCTCAAGGAAAGCTATATTGATTTTGAAATTATTGGTCCACAAAATGAGATTATTGGAACACCTGTCAGGTTGGTGAGAATCATCAGAATACAAGTTGATTTCTTGTAACTAAAAATATTCGGTCAGATTTTCATGTAATCTTTTGCCGGATAACATCTGCGGCGAGATGCACTGTTTGATTGGTCGCATAACTCCAATGCCATCAATAGTGGGCATTCGGGCGAACCACTCAGATGAGAATGGCAACTACATATTCTTCTACGAGTTCGAGCTAATTGACCTTAAAGATGATACTGTGGTAGAGAGACGCGAGATTCTTGAATACATCGACAACAAGCCCATTCTTTTCAAAGGACAAAGTGAAAGCGCAGAAGACTCTGATGGCGTAGGACTATATCCAGAGTTACCGATCATGGAGTTGACACGGGTAGAGACGGCCACCATAGTTTCCTTTATCTTTCTTTACACCGGTGCTTTGGTCATGCTCTTTGAGTACTTCAATCTGTACTTTTTGTGCAAAAATGAAGCTGGTTCACTTTATCGTTCACTGCAAGATATAGTGTTTATTACTCCATGCGTTCTTCTTAGCTTATTCATTGTCATCTACATCTACAAGTACAACATCAAAAGGTTGACTCAGTATCAGCATTGTTAGATGATGGGTATAATCTAACTGGCAGGTATTTTGAATATAGAATCACACTACGCCATGAGTACTCGCCCAAAGAGTCCAATCCCGGCTTCTGGCGTCACGTCAACACAAGTTTTCTGATCTTTCTAGTCAAGTTATGCGTTGTGTGTGGCGCACTGATGATCTACTTTGGTCTGCAGCTAAATTTCCTAATGTCAATCTACTGGTACTCGTCGTGTTTGGTGATCACCGTATTAGTATTAGAAACATGGGCGATGGCAAGCAAATTAGTCATCTTTCGTCGATGCTACGAAGGTGATCACACCAGACCTCTCTCGCACTCAGTTCGACTTGACGCCACGTACCGCAAGAAGTATATGAGTGATTATCGTAACTATGAAGACAAGACAGTCTACTTCACCAAGGCTCCAAGCTCAACAGATCGCTCTCCAGTTCCCAAGATGATCAATCCCTATCTGAATCAAAGTGCAAGTTGTCGAAGCAAAATGATCAGTAAGATTTTAATTATGGAACTAATCAAAAATTTTAAAAATATTAACAAATTAATTGTTTTTACCAGAAAAACTTAAAAAAACACATCCAAAGAGCAAAAAAGTAGCTAGTGAAAAGAGTAAAAAGAGTCAACGTGCAAAGTCAAAGAAGCAGTCAAGTCGTAAAAGTGGTAAAGTGTAAATCATAAGCAAGACAAGGCATATTGGCAATTCAAGAGAAAGACGCAAGGTGTCAAGTTTAATCAAATAGCCGTTCATTAAAGTAATAAAATACTGGTAACATCTTAGAAATGTTTGTTAATTGTGTTCAATTCTCAAGAAACGAATGGAGGTCAGTGGAAAGTGTGGATGCTGGCTTGGTGCCCAGTGGCCAGTTGAGGCAATCACCAGTGGTGATACCTGCCAAGCTTCTCTACTTTTGATTTGGCACTAGCGCACCCGAGCTACACCAGTAATGCAGTAATGCAGTGATGATGTGATATCACCACTGCGTGTGGATTGCTTTCCAAGCGGCTACCAGGCTAGCAGGGTGTTTACGAAACCATGCACGTCTTGGCCAAACAGGCCACCAGGCAACAACTTTATTTCCTAGTCTGATATCCTGATCGAGTGATGAGCTCCGCACTCGCATTGGCATTTTTTGTCAACATCACTGCTAATCTCAGAAGGAAAACAATTGAACTTTGAACCGCGGTAAACAGCCCACAGTTGTTCACCTTTGAACCAATCCCGTCACAAAGGTACTCGAAGTATCATTTCATCGTGTCTTGACAAAAATAGCGCTCATTGCTGACCGTAACTTAGCCCAAGTATACAGTGGAAACTTTTGGCTTGCAACCAAAGTGTTTGCCATTGCCAATATGAAAGAATTCAAGTGGGTGACACTTGACAAACGTTCTTGTTATGGATAGTTGATACCCGAACAATTCCATTGTTGATTCACACACACCCTAACACCCGTACATTGAGCCATGTATGCCGTCTCCATTCAAGCATAAGCAATGTCACTAGAAAACAAGTTAGTCTAACTTGACTATTAATATCCATGGGTATTGAAAAGCAAAAAAATGTTTTCACTATCAAACAAGTGGTAGCAAGCGGCAGCTACTGTGTCCGATTGAGTTACATTTGCCAATCGCTCCATGATAGATGTATGGAGAATCATAAATCAAAATGTCAAATCGAATACAAAATTGGAGCTGCTTGTATTATAGATAATTAACATAAGTTGTGACCTAATATACTACACACATTTTCACTTTTGGTATGTAATTGAATTTAGATTTTGTTACTCTATCCAACTAATGGGAGGTAAACTCTCAACTTGGCGCCGTTCAGATTTAAATAGCTATTGCGAGCTATTCTCTTTTGAGATGGGTCGATTTGGCCGACTGTTGAGGCGTGCTTGCCGCGTGAATCAGTGGTCGAGATGGAGTGGGCAGTGGTGAGCATTGTTGGTGGACTGCACTGTCCTCTTTTCGTCATCTTCATCTGTCCTTGAGCATTCTCCGCTTTTCGACCTTTGGTTGTTGACTTCACCATCATCGTATATCTTTGCCTTGAGGCTTGGCGTCAAGATGACAAAAAATAGAAAGTGTTCTTGGCCAAATTTAATCGAGTTATCGACTGGAAGATGCTCGAAGGCATCGATCACACAGTGTGATAATCCTTTACTCGCTCCACTACCCGTACATGCTCAACTGTATGATGTATTTTGCAAGACTATAAGTACGACCAATTGATCAAACGGTGATACCACCAGTGATCACTGGCAATTAGTCACGATGTGGTGGAAATCAACCACCAACGCACTATCGGACCAACATTTTTTCCGAACAAATAAAAATAAAACTGTCATTTGATAGCGATATCACCTAATGAAAAACTTACTATTACAACCATGTATTATAGGAGTATCTCCCGATTGGCTCCTTCACATTACTGCTAGATGGCTTCTGGTCATTTAAAATCTCGACAAATGAAATGGCCAAGAGAGGAATCAGGCCACTAGAACTTGGTTATCCTGTCAATCTGGCCAATCGTGGTGTCACTGGTCCTATCGGCGATACTCGTTGGCTTATTTTCGGTGTCTGATATGGCTTGTGGGTACCAGAGAATCACAGAGCAGAGGCGATATGATAACCCACCGAGCTCGGCTCGCATCCCTCTCCATCTCACTATATGGGATCGTGCCGATGCGATCCAATCGATGCCCATGATTCGTTCGCAAACCTAGCTCGACTTTGTACTCAAGTTGCAATCAGGTGGCTCAATGAAGACCTGTGACAGCACCCGGTGGGCTACTAATGGAGTTGCACAGTGAGCCCCACACACTCGCGTGCCTTGTCGGCGAGATGGACAAGGTGATTGGTGTTAATTGAGCCGCGTGATCGAGACTCAATTAAACGAGCAAGGAGATTCAAGTCCAACGTATTTGTTCTTTTTTGTGAACTGCCACCCGCGTGATATGGCACGCCAGAGTGAACTGACAGTGAAGCACGCTGATACTGAACGCTCTCCAATGCTATCATCGAACGAACGCGGCACTCTGTCAATCCGTACAATGTTTGACAATCCACCACTGGTTAATGACAATTGAGCTCGAGTCGAGAAAACGACTCGGTGCCACGGTGTCATTGGGCGCAGCACTCCATTTCTCACAATTTCTCTGCAGGTAGTGCAGCCAACACCCACTCAACCGAAACTAGGGTTGCTGACTTGCCACTGGTGAATCCAACCACAATTGCTCTATGAAATGTTGACTCAGAATCTGATAGAAAGCAAAGGAAAGGTGTACTCGTGTGGTGTCACTGGCAACCAGATGGTGAGTGTGAAAAGGAAGCACAAAAGACTCGAGTGCTACTGCTTAGAAGACTTAGAGTGGTGGGTGACAAGAAAAAACCCAAAAATCTTTTGCTGACTGCGACCGGGTGGCTCTTCGGGGGAGTCAGGCTGCCAGTGCGGTGAAAGCAGCTTCTGTCAAAATATTTCGCTGGCAAGGGAGTGATAATGGGGATAGAGCGAGCCAAGGATGAAATGACATCCCGATAGTGGTGTTGCTTGGTATCACACTCACTCAGTGCCCGACCATACCAGCTAAAGTAGACCAAAGTTCGGAAGGCGGACGGCAGCAACAGGCCAGAGTGGGTGAGGGGGGACGAAGCGAGCGATGACAAAAGATGGTGATAAGGCATCAAGCTCTTCTGCGAGCATATATAAGTGATCCACCGGACAACATCTCTCATCCTCCTCTCACTCCAACCCATCTTGTGTTGGTTGTGAACTATCATCGAGCCACAGGATGAGGGGTGAATTCAAAGTCTTAGTGCTACTGCTCGCCGCCTTTCTCAGCTCAGGTAAGTGATTAGCTCTGGTGTGGTTGGATTTGTCTCGAATCCTGCCATTTCCGTTCAATATATGTTCGACTTGATCACTGATTAGTTTTTGGTGTGGTAGGCGATGCACAGCAATGTACCATAGCTTGTCCGAGGTCGCTGCCCACCACAGTAGCACCAAAGGTTGAGTCCACCTATGTTTACTCAGTGGAGACGAAGACATTGTTGACACCACGTGATAGCCAAAAGGTGACCATCAAAGCCGATGCGGAGGTAGCAGTCAAGAGTGTCTGCGAATCAGTGCTTCGGCTACGCAATGTGGTGATCGAGGGAGTGCCCAATGGCGCTGAACTTGCCACCCAACTGCAGGTCAAACCGTTTGCCTTTGGCTACTTTAACGGTATGATCCGTGGCGTATGCTCGGCCAAAGACGAGGAAGAATGGGCTCTCAACATCAAGAAGGCCATTGTGTCTGCACTGCAGGTGTCCAGCAACAGCGATAGTGCACTTGAAGTGGACGAGGCTGACTTCAGTGGCAACTGCCCTACCAGCTACCGTCGACTTGAGAAATCTGCCGATGGTGCAGTGGTGATCGAAAAGAAGAAGGAGTTGAACAGATGCCACGACCGACGTGTTGATCTCCGCCAGACACCTGACCAAGCCCTTGGTCAGTTCAAAGAACTGGTTCGTCAATACTTGCACCCAGTCAACTCGGATCTCACCTGCAAGGTAACCCTCAAAGATCTGGTGGTGAGTGGTGTTGAGTGTGAAGAGCAGCATACGTTGGTTCACCGACAAGAGAAACCAATCCACATTTCGAGTATCAAGTTGGCGCTGAAGGAGACCAAGGCAGGCATTGCTGGCGATTTCTCCACTGACAATGTCGAGCTCAAAGAGGTACACATGACCTTTGACCACAAGCACAAGAACCCATCCGAAGCTGACGTCGTTGAAGTATTGAAGAAATTGTGCTCCGAAGTCTCGGGTCGCACTGCCAGTATTGAGTCTTCGTTCACTTTCCAAAAGCTAGTAGACAAGCTTCGTTATCTCTCCACCGATGAGACTGCCAGTGTAGATCAAGCGGTCAATGGTTTGTGTGCGGAAAATCCTAAGCGTCTCCGTCAACTTTTCCTCGACGCTTCGGCTTTTGCTGCCAGTGATGGCTCAATCCAAACCTTGGTAAAAGCACAGAACAACAAGGAGATCTCGGTGGCTCGCGCCACTCTCGCCTTTACTGTAGTAGCTCTTAAGGCTGCCCCTAAAGAATCCACTGTTCAAGCTCTGCTGCCTCTGATCAAGTCGTCGGATACGCCACGACCCTTGTTGCTTGGTCTCTCTGTTCTGGTTCGCCGCTACTGTGAGAAGAGCAAAGACTGTGACAACAATGCTGGCCTCAAGGTTGCTCGTGATGCTTTCATCGAGCGACTTGGCAAAGCCACCGACAACAACGACAAGCTCACCGCGATCAAAGCCATCGAGAATTTGAACGTACACAAGGACGAAGCTGATGCCGTCAAGGTGTTGGATGACATCATCAACTCAAAGGATGCTGAACCGATTGCTCGCGCTGCTGCAGTGCAAGCTTTGCCTAACGAAGCCAGCCACAATGACCACTTCAAGAGCATCGTGCTCGAGGAGTCCAACCCCAACGAGGTCCGAATTGCTGCATTCCAAAAGTTGGCTCGCAACTCTGGCTTGAAGAACGTCAAGGAATTCATGGGCGTCAAAGAACATTGTATTAAGAACTACGTCCTGAGCTATGTGAAGAATTTGAAAAATTCAAAGAATCAAGCACGAAAGAGTCAACTTCCAGCTGATGTGGAGCTGACCGAACAGCCACAGAACACGTTTGGCATCACTCGTCACGTTGCCCGTGAATATGGACCGCTTACTTTTGAATACGACATTATCTACCCGAAGGACTCGAACGTAACTCGCAGTATCAATGCCCGTGTCACTCGCTCCGCTGGTGGTAAGTAATTTAAATCTACTCTATCTGCACATAGCTAAATTTTTACATTATTTTTGAAGGCAAAGTGAGTGATGTGGTAGAGATCCAGCTTTATCAGGATGGTCTTAACAGGCAGGTTGGCAACATTCTAAACGTGCTTGCCCGCAAAATGAACCCGGTCGATTTTGGAATGGAAACTGTCAAGGATATCATGCAGTTCATTGAAAAAGTGATGAAAAAAGATCATCTTCACAACCACCTCAAGATTAGCGTCAAGATCAACGGAAAGAACGTCATGTTCACCGATGTGTTCGAAGATGCTTGCACGATTGGTGAGTTGCTCAAGAAGCGTTTTGAACGAATTGTGGGCGAGAAGAAGATTGACCAGGCGTTAGGTGGTGTGCTCATCGACAGCAAGGTAGTGGTGCCCACCATCACTGGTCTGCCCATTGTCTACAAAGTGAACGACAACTTCGTGCTTCACATCAACGCTGAGTTCGGTGGAGAGCCGGGCAAACGCAACGTGAAATTGGCTCGTTCTGCCATCATTGGTATCCACGCCGCCATGAAGCTCATGGTGAAAGACAATAAGCTTGGCTACGAATACGATGCCAAGCTTGGTATTACTCCAGTGTTCAACGTGGACATCGAACGCAAGGACGGTGGTGTCCTCTTCCGACTTAACGTTGCCAATTTGGAGAAACACACGCTGGTCAAGTTCAAGCAAGCTTTGCGTGAGGTCAAGTCTGGTGAAGGTGCCAAAGACATTGAGAATGAACTGGCTCCTGAGCCACGCAGTGACGCCTGTCTTTCCTTCTTCAGTAAGTATTTAACTCAATAATTTATATTGTTTTACTAATTGCACTTGCTTTAGTTCTCAACTATTGCCGCAAGGAATCCCAGATTAAGGGTCTGAAAATTCCGAACATCGAATACTACGTTGTGAAGCCTGAAAAGTCAATAACTGCCATTGAGCTTGAGTTGAAATATGAGATGGACAACACCGCCAAGCGATTCATTGCGGCCCTTGACGCCGTGGGCTCGTCTACCAACAAGAAGCACGAGGCTCGTATTGACCTGGTCAAGAGTTCCGATACTACTCGTGACCTCATCCTTACACTTAAATCACCCGAGAACTCATTCGAATCAAAACTCACTCTTCACAAAGATGGTCCCATTAACTATAACCTCAAGATGGACTTCCCTCATGTAATTTCGGTTGATGTCACGGCCAAGTCAGAGAAGGACAAAGAGACCAACACACGCAAGAACCAGCTTGATATTGAATACAAACTGCCGGGTGACGACAAGGCCCACAAGGTCCATCTCGAGAACGAGATTGGTTTGGTTCTGAAACGCAGCGCAAAGGAGAAGGTGGCCAGTCTTGACTACAAGTCGAAGTTCACCAGCAGTCGACGACCCTTCCTTAACCACCGAAGCGCCATCCAACTCAAATATCGACCCCTAAAGTTGAGCGAAATTAACCTCGAGTTTGACTATGGTGAGAATTTTGACCACAAGTACAAGCTGCTTCGCAACTCTAACATCCAAGTGGAAGAGATGAAGCCATTCAAAATGTCCGGCAACAGTGATATCCAGATTTTGTCCACTGACTTTGATGTAGATTATGATCTCAAGTCGGAGATGAAGTACCAGAGCAACAAGGGTCTTCCGGGTGAATTTCTCTACAAGATCAAGGGTAAGGACCGCTCGAAGCGCGCTGCTGCTGGTGGCAACCAAGACGTCGAGGCTGAGATCAACTACAAGAACAAGGGTTCGCCAATCGACTCCAAGCTAGTGGCTCAGGTGAACATGCGCGGCAACAAGTATGGCTACGAAAGCGAGTTGAAGCAGGTAGATCAAACCAAGTTCGAGGGCAAGATCACCATTACCAACAAAGACAAAAAAATCTTTATTACCCACAAGGATGAGTACGTATTAATTGACACGCTTTAAGATTTCACATTAAATTTCATTTAATTCTTCTCTACAGGTTCTCCCGCCCAGTGGACAACATGCGTCTCAAGGTGGAGGCCGAGGTTACCTACTCGGACAAGCCTGACAAAAAGAACTACTTGGTAGAGTACTCACGCGACAAAGAAGGTTTCGTGCTTAAGGGCAACGTAAAGCGCAACGGCCAAATCTATGCTGACAACGATCTTAAAGTACAAAAGAACGGCAAGCTCAAGTGGCATCTTCAGCGTGACTTCCGCACCTATGACCTCGACCTAGACAATGTCTTCCAGCCCAAGTCTGGCACTTTCACGCTCAAGGTGAGGGACCGAGTCTACAACTTCAAGCTGGATCGCGAGCCATTTAGGTACAGCAACATCCAGTTGGAGGGCAATGACAAAGCGTATATCAAGAAGGTAAGTGGTAATTCGTTAAAGAAAACTTTACTAAATGACTTGATTCTCTCTTCAGGGCAACGCTCACCTCTCTCTCTTTGACCCAATCACCTTGAACCTGTTGACGAAGCAAGACAGCAAGCTGGATTTGTTTATCGACCTGATCTCGCCCACCACCAAGAAGGCTACACTCAAAATTGACTCACCCAAGTACAAGTACCTGCACGATGGTAGTGTTGAGGTTCAACTGATCAACCCACGCATCCTGCTCAAATCGCACACCAAAAAGGACACGCGAGAGTATAAACTCGATGCGGACATTGCTCGCAAAGGTTCCCTCGTTACCTTCCAAAGAGTGACCCCAGAACGCACTTCTAACGTGAAGTATGCGCGCAACGGCGACAAGATCAACTTGGACCTCGATACTTCCTTTATTGAGGGCAAAGTTGAAGGCGATCGACGATCTGGCAAGATCCACCTCAAAAATAAGGAAAAGAGCTTCGAGTTGGAGAGTACCTACAAGGTACAGAACGGCAAACTGGTCATTGAGTCGGTGAACAGCAACAACGCTAAGCTGGATGCGCTTCTCTCAGTTAAGGAGCCTTCACATTTGGACCTTGAAACTCCTTCGGTAAAGGCACACCTAAAGGCTGACCTCATCTCGCCGGTCAAAACTTTCAATCTCGACTACGACAGCCCAAGGTTGGAGAAGAAGATCGACGCTCTCTACGAGCCGAACAAGAGGTACAAGTACTCCAGCCACGGCAAGTTCAAGGAGTCAAACCGAGAACACCATCTCGAGGTGGAAGGCATTCCGAAGAAGCAGCTTAATGTAGACCTTAAAGTGCCTAACTTTGAGTTTAAGATCGAAAAGCCCGAGTCGAGCAATAAGGCTAAGTTTACCTACACACTCAACGACTACACCGAAAGCGAAGAATACGAGTTCGACCCTCACCGGCCTTACCTGATCAACTGGCTGCGCGCAGTTCGACTCTATCTGCAGAGTTTCATTGTGGAGTAAGCGAGTGCCACTACATACACACACTCACACACCTACACCTAACTCTATTAATCCAACTGATGTCACTCTCATAATTCTCCTAATGTAAAGTGACCATGTGAATCTATCATTAAAAGTCATTTACAGTATATTTAATTTCCTTTCGTATTTAACGCGAATGAATGAAATAATAATAATCATTACGGTAGATCGATCCCGGTTTGGTGTTAGAATTGTCTGTAATTAAGCCTCTGTAATAGCACATGTTACTAAATACAACCCTACAAGTGTCTAGTTTTTTAGTAATTTGAAACAAACTACGTCGTGGTGATTCTAATCTATGATGACAATTGGCATTTAAAAAATCATAATGCTATTGCGCCTAATATTCCACAATACTGGTTTAAAATTGTGGGTCTGTACCCGAGCAGTCTTTACCGACTGTTTTACCCAAGATTAAAGGAACATGCTATCTGTCACACTATCAAAATTCATGTATCGAATTTTGAGTTCCCAGTACCGAGCTCCTCCAATACCAACAACTTATCACCCAAAACACGCGCAGCTCAACGCTTACTCGTATGACAACCAAAATTAAAATAACTTAGACACCAAGAAAACATTATATGCATTCGAACGACTGTATTTTTTCAAATCGATTTTTACAAGAAAAACAAACAAGACAACCCACCTATCTGAGCGTACGGCAACCAGGCAGCCGAGTATCGACACACCATCGGCGTTACAAGTTCGCTCACGCTGTTTTGCGCGACTCTTGGCACTCACCTCACCAACTAATCCATTCGAATAAATTCATTAATTCATTTAGCTAAGTGTGCTGACCCCTCGGGACCTTTCATCTCATTTCGAGAAACGCCGAGTAAATTTAGCAATCGACACTCTAGCTGGTCGCGTCCGAGCTAACGTTAACAATCTGACAAAGAAGCATTAGCTGTGGAGTGAGTTTGAACTGGTTGCCAGTGCCACTACAAAGAGACTACCAGTAGTGGTCCTCGGCTCGACAGGACCAAGCCGATGACACCATTTGGGTATCGTGGTTTGTTTGCCACTTCCTGCCGGTCTAGTCACACATGTCTGCTCGCACCACAGAAAATCGCCAGTCCCACTCAGTGTGTTACCTGCAGAATTAGCTCTACTTTTGATCAATAAAGTCATGAAAAATTAAAAATTGAAAACCCCACTTCATGCAACCGGCGTTACAAGCTCAGGCAAATCGTCCTGATCGACCCACTAGCAGTCAGTGTACGTGCTCACTTCCACATTACCAAATTCTAAATGTGCGTTTTAGTCTTAAAATAATTCAATTTAAGTGTTGAGATCAAGGTGCCCACTTAGAACAAGTGCAGATTGCGCTGGTCTTTTATAAAAGTAGTGCCTTTCCAAGAAGTAAATTACTCATTTTATTTGTTTGTGTTAGATTTGTTAAGCATCATGTGGTCGTTGACGATGCCCAGCAGTTACCAACTGTATCATTATTGGAATCAGAACTGCGATCCACGCACTGCGCACTTTTGGTTAATGCGCAACGGGCCATGGAAATTGTTGGCCATCTCATTAGCCTATGCTTCGGCAATTGTGATAGGTACTCGCTGGATGCGACACCGACCTGCCTACAATATCCGTTTGCCAATGTTCCTCTACAACGTTTGTCTTATCGCCATCAATGTCTACTTTTTTTACAAGTCTTTTTGGTGGACCAACTATGGCAAAGATCTATTCAATTTTCACTTTCCCTCGCCTCACGACCGCTCCACTCGTGCTAAGACCATGGTCAACCTCTACTTCTACTACTTGCTCAGCAAATTCGTTGATTACTTTGACACTTTCTTCTTCATTCTGCGCAAGAAGAACAACCAGGTGACGCCGCTGCATGTGTACCACCATATCTCCGTGCCAATTGTTGGTTGGATCTCCAATTGGGTAAGTGTTTCGAATGTATCGAGTAAAAGCTAATAGAGTGTCTCTCTTAGGTCAGTCCGGTCATGCCAGTGTTGGGCATGTTTGCAATGCTAAACTCGTTCTGCCACATTCTCATGTACAGCTATTATGCATTGAGTGCTTTGGGTCCAAAGATGCGTCCATACCTCTGGTGGAAGCCATACATAACTCAAATGCAGTTGATACAATTCATCATCATCGGAATCTATGGCATTTCACTCAATGTTCTCAATCATGGCTACCCTCTCTACTTCCGTCTCTTGCCAGTTTCGCAGGCTTCCATCTATCTTATTCTATTCGGTGACTTCTACCGCAAGTCTTACCAAAAGCCTAAAAAAACAACCGAGAGCAACGGTTTTAGTCAAATTGGTCAAAAAATTGAGTGATCAGCATAATGTGATTAAACGTAGTAAGCAGCCACAGCCGCTAACTCACTTAGTAAATGCGTATCTGTACCGCTCTGCCAACTTTCAATGAAAGCGCAATCAATGGTTATGCCACAAAGAACACTGACCCAAAGCCGGTTTACTATTTACTACATTATTTTAAAACAAATAATTGATCAACTCTTGGTAGAAGCTATGATGACTCAGTCAGGTGCCAGAGACTCGTGCAGCAAAGCAGCGCTGGCAGTGATACGCACACCTGGCATCGGCTCGAGCAAAGAAGCTAACAAATTCTTCATTTTGGCATCAACGTTCGGCTCGAACTGAGGGTTGAATCGATACTCACGTTGCCGTTGGTATAGGATATACTGCAGTGGGTTACTTTCGTAGAGCTTGGGATCATACGGTGGATCCAAATTAAATGTGATGAAGAGGGCCACTCCAAGTGCGTACATGTCAGCCGCTTTAGCCTCGTAAGGCCAAATCTGCGAGCAGAGAGCGTGCATTTCCGGCGAACGGTACTCCAGTTGCCCCACCACAGTTTGGCGCATAATGTCCATATCGCGCCGATGAGCCAAACAGCAGTTGACAAAGCCAGACAATACCACCATTTCGTCATCGTTAATCAACATGCTCGAAAGTCGAATGTTGCGGTGGGCCAAGCCTGTGTAAAACATGAATAATCCTGACAACGACCAACAAAATGATTACTACCTTTACCATGTAGATAAGAGACTGCACCGAGAACCTGAGCAAACCAAGTCTTGGCTCTCTTTGGCGTTAGTGGTTGGCTAGTCTCCTTGAGAAGATCATCAATAGAGCCGCGTGCCCAGTAGTCCATCACCACGAGAAATACTGTCTGTGTTTTGCGCATTTGTCGATACCGAATGATGTTCGGGTGAACCAAGTGGCGTACCCAGTGGTACACTCGCTCCAGTTGTTCCACCGACTGATTGGCATCACGGCGAATGCTTACCTGCTTGCATGCGTAGACCCGATTCGTGTCTGGTAAAAGATGTGCCCGGAAGGTTACACTCTGGTCTCCATAGGAGATCACCGCCAACGATTTCACATCGGAAAACAAGTCTGCAGATAATCAGTTTGTTAGCACCACTCAATTTGATAATTGTCACTTACCTAGATCTTTTTTCGACTTGGTTGATGATGATTTGCCTTGATCCATTGTGGTTCATCAAGCCTCAAATTATTGGTTTGCAAATAAAAACCAGCTAAAACAATGTGTTCTTTGTTGTTAACCGTTTTTTTATTTTGTTACATTACTCAAAAGGGAATCAAATCCAATTTGATCTAAAGGGTAACAATGGTCGAGGAAGACTAGAGGGGTATTTACATGTTGATATCGGTAGTGTTGGGTAGAAACAAATCCTTTTTAAAACTATGAACCAACTTAGGACTTTTAGTAATCGAAGAAGTGGGTATATCGAGTTGACGTGCACTCGACTCGTTCAGTGTCAAGATACGATCCTGAACTGCCAGACGCCACTCGTCAAGTCTCTCCTGAGATCGGTTGATCTCAGTCAATGAACTAGACAGATTGGCTATGTTCGAGTTGACACTGTTCAATTCACTCATCACATCGGTCACTGATTTCTGCAAAACTTCGGTGAGTTCAGTATGATTCTTCACCCAAGAGAGATTGCCCTCGATCTCATGCAACCTCATCTCGATTTGAGACATTTGTTTTTCGTTGTTCGCTTGATGCTCTTTGGCCAGTTTCACCTCGCTATCGTCGCTGCTCATCTTTGAGCCAAGGTCAGCAACAATCTAAGCATATAAATATAAAATTAATAAAAATATAAATGAAAATATAAACAAAACAACCTTTTTTAGCTCGTCAACATCTTTGGGAAGTTGTCTGATAGTAGGCGCTTCATCAAGTGCCTCTGTAATCTTTTTCAATGTACTCCGAATTTGAACTATCTCACTGGTGAGATTTGCGGTAATATTTAGTGCCCGAGTTAGGTCGGTTTTTAGCTCCGTTGAGTTTTGATCTAAACTCTTCAACTGAGAATGAATCAAATGCATTTCTCCAGGAAGATCACTTTTAGTGGATTGCACTTTAGAAAATAGTTAATTCGACAAATTCAGTCAATATGAGTTAACAACTTACATCCATTGATGTTAAGCTGCAGCAAGTCAATGCGACTTGAAAGACTGTACATCAGAATCATACCAACAAAGAGCGAAATGATCACAATCGTGACAAACGTCAGTTTAATCAATGTGCAAAAGCTATGAGCATAATTCGACTTGAAAAACACCGAAGTGGAAGATGTGCGAGAATTTCTGGAACAAGTTTACAATACAAAAATGTATTGAATCGTTCAAATTATATTGCCATAGACTTACCTTTTGCGAGAGAAACCTCGCTTCTTACGTCTCTGCATGGGAATGATATCATCAGAAGAGGAATCCAAACTGTCACTCATTCCGATGGCCACCATCAGTTTGCTCTGATCTTTTTTTTGTTTAATATATTTGTTAAAGCAATGAACTGACAATAAAAACAATAAGCTTACCATTGGTTCCCATTCTACAATTATTGCTTTTCTGGTGAACACATTTACTTCAAATTTACATGAAATAATAAATAAAATAAAGGATAAGTTGGGGGTAAATAAGGCAACGAATGGTTCAAACTTTGGGGGACATCGTACCGTCGTGGCACGATGTAAACAAACTTTTTTGAATGAAAAACCTAATGAGGCGTCGTTCACAGAAGGTGTTTTTTTAAATATTTTTATAATTAATAAAACAAACATGTTGAAATAAACATGTTTGTTTTTTTGTAGAAATCAAAATATTTTAAAATATTAATAATTAAATTTAAAATAATAAATAAACATTTATAATTAATAAATAATGTTTTATTTTGTTTATAAATTTTGAATAATTTTAATTAAGGCAAAGTTGGGAAGTGCTAACGTACTCTGTGGAGGGCTGGGTGAGTGCGCTTTAGCGCATGTGAGTTGTCTCTTCACTGTTCCTTTTCCTTTCTCTGCACACGCTTGCCTCGCGTCACGTTGTTGTCTCACCAAATCTGCTCATCAATTGATTCCAAATGGCAGTGGTAAGTCAATTCAACCCATTTTCATCTACCAGAAAAATTAATCTGCCAAATTTTGTTTGTTTGTAATTAATTTTGTAGAAAGCCAAGAGCGCTGCGCAAAATGCGCCAAAGAACAAGGCAGGCAAGAAGAAGAAGGTGCAGCTTAAGTTCACAATTGACTGCTCCAAGCCCGTGGATGATGGCATCATGAATGCTGCCGATTTCGTAAGTTTGTTTATCCCATGCGGGATTGAGATGAACCTATTAACTCAATCCCAAGTGTAGACAGTGAACACATGTTCTCATGTGGACACGTTTTGCACACTGAATTAACGTGATCGCGACAACGCTTACTCGCGTTGTTTGTGGACTTTTCTTTTTATTTTAAAGGAAACCTTCCTTAAGGATCGTATTAAGGTGAATGGCAAGACGGGCAACCTTGGTAACGTGGTTACAGTAGAGCGGAATAAGTTCAAGCTCACCGTCAGCACCACTATTCCCTTCTCTAAAAGGTATAATCGTAATATTTAAATTGTTATACTTGATTTAATGCCTTGGTGCACAAGTAGGTATCTTAAGTACCTGACCAAGAAGTATCTGAAGAAGAACAATCTGCGTGATTGGATTCGTGTTGTGGCTACCTCGAAGGATGCGTTCGAGTTGCGCTACTTCCAGATCAATAATGAAGATGGAGATGATGAGGAGGAAAACGAGTAAATATTGTTACATAACTCGCCCATGCTACAATGTTTCATTCTTTTGCTCTTCTTTCTCAAATATTTTTAAAAAATAAACGCTTATTGCTGAATCTATTGCACTTGTTTGTGCGGACACTCGACAGAGTTACCATTGACAATGTGTTAATGGTCGCAAGTGGAAGTGTGACGACGCTCTGTCGCACAGTCGGACTCTGGGGAATCGATGATTGAAACTAGTTTGAGAAAGGAGATGAGGAAAATACTCTGTTCGCCGGGCACATCTCAGCAGTGTGCGCGAGTTAGCCAATATTGTTTTGATGAATATGAAAGCGAACTTGATGCGCCACTGTGATGGACAAGATGGTGTGGAGGACAATATATTTGGTTACCACACGACGGCATGGCGTGTGCACTAACCTACATTTAGCACGAGTGGCTAGTCTCATCATTTGACTCTTCAGATGGCCAGTCAGACTTGGGCAACCGATCAACGATGCCCACTCTACGCTGGCTACTATAAATACACCATTCACTGTCCGATGGCTCATCTGAATCGACCGGTAGAAGTAACATGAATCTCCTCGTGTTCACATCACTGCTTGTCTTGGGTCTTGGTATGCATATAGCCTAGCTTTGTGGATCACTCGTGTGACACTATCACTGCTCTGCCCGGGTTGGTCCAGTTGTAGGACGTGTATATGGGGCTCACAAGTGCAACACCACCGTGCATCGAGAGGCAGATGGGTGCATGCAGAAGATGTTCCTCATCGGGGATCGCACTCAACGCTTCCGCGAGACAGTGACGCAAATGAAGAACTACTGCCAGTGAGTGGACCAATACTGGTCTATCTTCAATCAATCAACTCTACCTTACCAGACAGATTGTCGACTTGCAGAAATGTATCAAACGCTTCTCGCGGCGATGCTTGCCTGAATTAGGTCGTCAGGTGACCAATGTACTACTGTTCGGAGTGAAGAAGATCAACCGGCAGTACTGCCAATCGATACGAGGCATGACTAGCTTCACCAAGATTGGCAAGTGTGGTAACCACGAGCTAGATAAGAAGCACGATTGCATGGACCGATTTCTCATTCAACTCGCCCGAGTGGAGAGTAGAGCCAAGCAAGACAGTGCACAGAAGCGAACCCTCTACATCTGCTGGTAAGTATTCCGAGCAATTAGTGCAACTAGTGGCTCAACTCTTTTTCCAAGTTACTTTTCGCAATTCAAGTCGTGCATTAGTGGAACCTCGCAGTTAGGTGACTCGAGCACAAGATGTCCCAGTGAGGAGACCAAGGAACAGGTGAACGAGTTGATCGGTGGATACGCAGATGACGCACTCGACATGGTCTGTGGTGACTTCTCCACAGACGAAGACAAGTGTGCCACACTGCTCACACCTCTCCACCAGGTGCAACTCAAGTCGAACCGCACTGCCAAGTCTATCCTACCCTACTTTGTCAACCTTTTCAACGATTTCTAATCCTTTCACTTTGATTTAAATTCACGTGCATTTTTCGGTAGGTTTGCACTTTGATTTCGGTTGAACCATTCCTGAGGTTTATTAGATACCAGTGTTCTGCCTCTAATATTTAAACATTCATTTCTTGACTTTTTACTAATTGTTTAAATCATTTTTCCAATTCTGTAATTTTTTTGTACTTTTCACACATCAAATGTGAAACAAAGCTTTAAATTAGCTCCAAATAGCTTAATGGCACTCTGAAGTTTGTTTAAACCATTTCTGTCTGAGGTTAGGTAAATTCCCAATCGCGTCATGCTAGTAAATACAATCTTCCTGTTCACGGTATTTGAGAGAGAGAGAGAGAGAGAGAAGTCAAATACGTGAAAAGGCTTTTATTAGCTATAATCAATCAGAGTTTTTTTAAGGTGAAGTTTTCAAAGAGTTAAATGTTCTGGTCAGTGACACACACCTTAATGAGATAACAAGACTCATGGATTGAATGTTAGTTTCTTCAGTTGCACATGTTGCAAACTGGTTTACGGTACTCTTTCTTTGATTATATATTGATTTTGAATGTTAGTTGCCAACTACATTTGACACTTAATTGTAGGGTTTATCATGAACTTCTTCCTAAGTCGAAATATAATCCCCCTTTAGAGAGCGACATTCGGTGATGAAAACATATTTTGATTATCCACATGAATACGTTGAAATTCCCGTGCGTTAGCTGGGAAATAACTCGGAGTGACATCACACAAACCCCTGTTGCAATTCGCACAGCACAATGAGTCGAAGTAAGTACCGCCTCGTGGCAGGTAATCCACTTCACTTCCCCACTCAACTACATCATTTTGTTCTGTTATAACAATGCGCCCTCTAATTGGACATTTCAATTTGAATTTTAAGTAAAATAATTAAACAAGTTAATTTTAAATTGTTCGATTTGATTTTTGAAAAAAAAATATTACAGGAAAGCAAATAGTTAACTGTTGAAGCATAACTGATGAAGAATAACTGATCAAGTTTATATAAAGTATTGCAACCTCTGTGAAAAATGCAAGCAATTGACAATAGATTTTTCTTTCTCTGCGGTTGCTTCAATAAATGAAATTATAACCTTCATTTTTAACTTTCACTTATATTTCGTTTAATATCTAGTAATTCTTATCTATAACAATAATATAACTAATGTAATCTTTATTTATTTTAATAAAATATTAAAATCAAATAAGAATAACATGGAAAAGAACCTGTTGTAAAGCTGCGGTGTGACGTTAGTGAAGTGAGTTGAAGTTGGTATTGAATAGATGCTCTGAGCACAAGGTTGTGTTGGGCAAGTAAATTCCAAAGTAGAGAAATTACCGCCTCGGTTAGGAGTGGATGTGCTAGATAGACGTCATCAATGGAAGCTAGGAGGGCAGCTTAAGCGACCGCGGCTTGAGTGGTCACTACGGTCTCCCCTCGGTGAGCTCACCTTCAAATCGAGTTGGTCTTCTGGTGCGCGCACTCTGCTCGCCATTGTCTCGTTGGCCATATTTGGCACTGTTTGCGTTCTAGATTGCCCACCACGCGAATCATCCATCCAACACAAAAGCGAGTAAGGACCTGGTGACAGTGGCATTTGTCAATTGTTCACCACCAACCACTCACTCGTTGGACACACTCTCGGTCGACAGCATGGAGAACCACCGGGCACATGGGTGAGTTGTGCTCTCCACTCTACTCCAATGGTGTAACCTCATTCTCATCTTTACTCAAATCGCAGTAGAACTTTGAAGTTTGAAATTGGTGAAAAAGAATCTGTGATCGATTGTTTCGAATCACCTGGAGCCAATCCACTGGTTGTACATCTCAAAGATGTCTACTTTAACTACAACAAGAAAGATCGGCTCATCAAGGGCCTTAATCTCAACATTCAACAAGGCCATATCTATGGTCTTCTTGGCCCAAGTGGGTGCGGTAAAAGCACCACTCTCAAGATAATTTTGGGTCTTCTCAGACCAAATTCGGGTAAAGTGACCGTCTTTGGCACAAAACCGTACACAGCACAGAGCACGGTTCCAGGTAAATTGCTATTGTTACACCTCGGTGCTAACCGTAATCCAATTGAAAGGAATCGGTTCTGGTTACATGCCACAAGACTTGGCTTTGATGCCCACAATGACCGTAATGGACAATTTCTTCTACTTTGGTTGTTTGCACGGAATGCGCCGACGTGACATCGGCAAACGATCGGCCTACCTCTTGGAACTCTTGCAGATACCGGCAATGAATCGACCTATCCAGAATCTGAGTGGCGGTCAACAGCGTCGAACTTCGTTAGCGATGGCACTACTGCACTCACCTCCGTTACTTGTGCTAGACGAACCTACTGTGGGCATTGATCCTCTGCTTCGCAACAAAATCTGGAGCTATCTTCAAGAGTTGACAGTGAGAGAATCAAAAACGGCAAGTAGAACTAGAGTAAAGCAAATCTTACTAACAAAAATTTCACTTATTCGTTATAATCAGATCATTATTACCACCCACTACATTGAGGAATCACGTAACGCTCACATGATCGGTCTAATGCGTTATGGATCCCTCTTGGCAGAGGCCAACCCTGATCGTCTTCTTCTCCAGTTCGGCATGTCTACCATCGAAGAAGTTTTTCTGAATCTCTGTGAAAAAGAAGATCTTGCTATGGAGAGAAATAAAAATGAAGATGCTGGCAAAAATGATAAAAAGAAAAGTTGGAAGGGTAACTCAAATAAAAGAATTAAAGTGGAGAACTCAAGAGCCAAACAAGTGGTCTATGCACATCATCAAATGCCAAAACGTGGTAGTTTTTGGTTCAACACAACTCGTGTGACAGCCATTGTCAAAGACACATTCACCTTCATGAGCAGCAACATGATGACCATCTTTTTTGCTTGTATTCTGCCCACTATACAGCTATTTTTCTTCCATTACTCGATCGGAAGACCACCTCAAACACTCCCCATTTCGATTTATGCTCCCGAGAAATTGAACGCATCAAGAAGAATTACCGAACGCTTTAGTGACATATTTGTAAATCAGTTCAACCCCGTGGTGAAATTGGTCAGTATATCTCTACATGTCAACCAACTTCCTTACTAAATGGTTCTCTCGTCTAGACTTATAGTGAGAGCTTAGCAGACGCGAACAACTTGGTACAGAATGGCTCGGCAATAGCTTCTTTTGCGTTCAGCTCCAACTTCACTCGGTGTCTCTACAACCGTGCTCGCAAAGGTGCCGAGGCTCCTGATTACGATATTGCATGTAGTCAAGTGCGCATGGTTTCGGACAACACTTATCAGTTCCTCATTTTCCAACTGGCATTGCACCTCAAAGAGGCTTTCTTCGGTGCCATCTACCAGTTTTTTCCCAAGCTAGGATACAATCCAGAATCGCTTAACATGCCGATCAAAACTGAAGAGTTTGTCTATGGTCAGGAGGAGTTCTCCTTCCAAGAATTCATGACCCCTGGAATGGTGAGTAGAAAAATCAACTTAAGCCAAACATTAATTGTGCACTTGTTTACTTTGAAGTACATGTCTCTAATTTACCTTGCTCCACTGATCGTCACCATGTTTGTGCTCCTGGAACAGAAAGTAAATGGATTTGTGCAGCGAAGTTTGGCATGTGGTGCTAAATCTGCGGAGATTATCGCTTCACACTTTATCGCTAACGTCATCTTGCTTGTGTTACAGTGTGGCTTTATGATGGCAGTTTCGATATTATACTTCGAAGCACACAACATGGGCTCACTGCCACTGCTGGTGGGAATAGTGTTTATGCAAGGCATAGCCGGTGTCTCATTGGCTATCCTCCTGGGTAGTGTAGTACGCGACAAACTGGTCGCCATGGTGGCTCTCTATGCTCTCACTGTTTCTTTGTGGTTGGTGTGTGGCATCTTCTGGCCCACCCAGAACATCACCATCACATGGTTGCAACCAGTGGTCTCTCTCCTGCCTCTCACACTGCCCACAGAGTCAGCACGAAACGTGATGAACCGTGGTTGGGGCTTGGAGCATATCGAAGTCCTTCTTGGCTTCGGGTCAGCTCTTGCCTACAGTGTGATTCCACTTCTCTTTTCTCTCATCTTATTTAAACGATTTTCTTCATAGTCCTTCATCACTGTTCGTTTCACATATCTATATATCACATCATTTAAATAAACAGTTAACTATTATGACTGAGTTAATTAATTAAATACCATTTTAGATAAAACAATAAACTATAGTAGGACGCTTTGCTATAACTTTGAAAGTTAAGTTTTGCGCTACCCAAAATCCAAACATCGTTTAACACAAGGCAAGTTTTGGCATCTTCGAATCGTGAACAGGGTTAGAGCTGCAAATAGCGATGTTTACGAACATCAACTAGTTTAAACTGGTTAAGTTCAATCGATCTCCGAATTAAGTCGACGACGATCGTTGATAGTCCTCATCCGGTTGACTCTCTCTCTCTCTCCTCTCTCGGGACGGATTTTCAATTAGCACTCAAGAAGCGTACGATAAGGCATTTAAGTGATCAGTGAGGTAAAAATAGTTGGTGGCAGTGTGCAATGCATGGTGCATTGGACGGACCGAATCGACGATTAATCGAGTAAAAAATCTGACAAGCGCCTCAGATGTTTTTGTCAGTTACTGCACGAGTCCACTTTGATCCTTCTCGAATAGCGTTGAACGACATTCCGGCGGCTTGGAATTTGGTAACACTTGCAATATCTCTAGATCCGATTAGACTCAACTGAATGTCCATTGCAGTTAATCTGAACAGACCAAATACACAGGCCCAAAGTACAGTATACTGTAGACTGTAGTCTATAGACTTGTCGACTAATCCGACTATTTTATGAGTGAAAACAGCATATAGTAAACGCTCTCAATTTCATGTTATATCGAAAAACTAAGATTTATCGAAAAACAAAAATTTGTTGCATTGACCTTCACAACAAATGGTCCCACTGTCGATTGACATTCACGAGACATCCCGGGTGATAATTGTAATCGATGAAAAGCACAGTGGCAAGAGCAATAAAACAACAATAATCGGGAAGCGTTTTAGAGAGAATGTCTCGAGTGTGGAGAACAATGATGTGTTCCATGTTCCACTGCAGTGTGGAGGTGAGCAGTGGAGCAGGAGGACGCCTACTCGTGCTCCTCGATCGATGACAACCCGACCTGGCAATCGACACTCAGTGAAAGCTGCCATCATAGGATGTCTTATTATGGTCTGAACACGATGCTACTAAGATAGTGTGTTGCTTCGAATCTTGCCCGCTGGCAGTCTCTCACTTTGCCGCGCATTCGCTGACCAGAACTAAAGAGACGGAGAGAAAGGCGCGACGAGAGGGAGGCCGGCGGGGCAGTGAAACACTTTGGCGAGACTTGCCAGTGGCGAGGAGCTGCCATCGGCTCATGACAACCCAGACACAGTCCGCGTCTCGCACCATGCTTGGTGGAACACTGAGCCGGTAACCCGCAGTGATTTATGATTCACCACTCGAGCTTGCTTTCCTTGGATTTCTACTAACTGCTATTTTGTCTGGTACTTTGAAAAAAAAACTCGGCTATCGGCTCGGCGTACCTGATATCACTGCCACTCGTTCACACGACATCTCAAAAGTGCTGCCCTAGGCAAGTCTGATCGAGTGATCGGCACCAAGCATCTGTCGGTATCATCGATTTGTGGGCAGCAGAAGTGGTAGCTAGTAGCTACTGTTACCCTCTGCTAGCCCCACTGTCCAGCATCATCACTTTTGGTGTGTAGTTCATGCAGTGCCTATAGTCTGGTCACGCGCCATCCAGTCAAATCGATCTCTCTGCACCACAAATCAAGGTACGTTTTTTTGTCTGTCTTTACATTTCGATCACCATCCTATCCATAAATAGAATGCAGATTCTATCAAGTTACATTGTCTCTGTGAATGGCATTTTGATTGTAGTCATGAATGAGTCTTGATTAACAAATACCGAAAGATGCATCTGGCAGATTGGGTCTATTTTGGGCGGCAAACCGTACTGTGAGGGAGCATTGTTTGGTGGGTGCTGTCAAAATAAATCACCCACAGTGGGCAGTGGCCAAACTAGCAGTCGATGTCAATGATTTTCTTTGATCGCAAGCCACCAGTGTGGCGCTAACTTGGTGAAAGTGACCTCGCTTGCAATCACTGGCATGGAAGACTTAACCCAGATCGGTGTCAGGTGATTGGCTCACCCAAGATATTGGTCGCAAGTGAAAGTGAGTGACACTGGTCGTGGCGACTACTTCAAGTCAAGCATCGCAAGTTTGTGAGCCCACCAAGTGGCCTGTCACCGATCAGATAAACCACACTCCCACAGTGCTCTCTTTGACCAAACGTGGGAGCGGTGCCAACATCAACATAGATTCAATCACAGGCCACTCGGGAAAAGTAAAGCTGACCACTGGGAAAGTGTCTCGTGACATACCGTTCATCTCAAACTTCACATTGATTTGCCATCAATCTAAACTACGACAAAGTCCGCCATTTTGACAAACATTTCATTGTTCATGCATTTTCCTTTCTATTTAAAAGTTCAGTTACAGATAAAACTATCAATTAAATGATAAATTGAAACCATTGAATTATTTTTGCAATTAGATAACTTTAAGGGTTTAATTTTTAGTTACCCTTTAGATAAATTAGACATTCAAGACTATACCAATTAGTTATTGTAAAAGTTTAATTCAGACAAATAGAAAACTCCTTAATACTTTCAATACATATAATTAGATGTTTGGCTGCTTTTATAGCATTGTCTAATTACTCCATGCTTGTTTGCAGTTTAGTGTCGTCAGCGCTGTTAATTAAGTATAAAGATAACTGGACTCGTCGAATCAAACCGAGCAAGGGATGTTTTCCTGAGACAATCACGACTCTGGAAACTGGCTTCAATTATGGATTTGAAAACAAATGAACTGATAACGTCTCTCCTGTGGCGGGACTTCTTGAAGGCTCGCGACAGTCCTCGAGTGCCACCTCACCAAACCATGTTCGAGCGTTTCTGGTGGTGGAGTGTACTTCGATGGATTCGAGCACGACGAATGGCGGTCAAGTTGTTCACTTGCTCGCTGGTACTTCTCTGTCTTCTGCAGCCACTTGTGGTACAAGCCGAGGCTAGTCTCGTCAAGCCACACCTGGTGTGGCAAGAAGAGGCAGACAATGTCTCGAATGGCAATAACCGACTTGACTATACCGAGTAAGTAGCAAGACCAATTAGAGTTAACTGTTATGTGATGCGAAAGTACCATTAATGAGACCTGGAAACAATTTAAATACGCGCTCTAATACCACCGCTGTCGGCAACCGGTTTCAGTGCAGCCACCATTTGCAAACATCAATTTGTCTATTTTATGGTCGAGAATTGATAGATGCTAACATGTAGCTATTAATATCCACCACCTTGTCGAAAGTGTAGCTATTTTAGTTTAATCAAACCAACCATTCCAAACTGGTGTCGCCAATCGTATCACGAGTCTCACTGAGCTATTATTTCAGTCACTCGGTCGTGAAGATCGCGGAACACAACATCCACATGTTGTTCAATCCTGACAAGAGCCGAGCTAATCACGACAGTAATGAGGTGAGTATCCAAACTAAGAACTCAGTTTAATACTCACTTTACTGTTTTTATACCCAAAGCATGAGATACTTTGGTACGACCGCTCAGACCATAACTCGACCTACGCTTTCGTACGCCTCGGACCCAAGACAACTCACAGAATCAAGCGTGATCTCTCTCGCATGAATCCACAGCCTGTCTTCGTCACTTCTAACCTGCAGTCGTGGATTGATCGCGAGCGACCTTTGATACACACTGGCCATGGCCACTTCAAGCACAACTCTGCTGAGTTCTTGGAAGAGGAGGATGAGTATATGCCACCGGAGCAGGCTTATCATGGCATGTCGTCCACAGTGAGTTCAAGCACAGCTCTAGCGGCCGGCGGTCTCGATGAGAAACCTCACCGGTCGCGTCTTGTGCCAACATTTGTGCTAAACCAGTACCATCCTTTGGCCCAAGTGAATCGCTTCCTCAAAGAGCTCGCATCACGCCACTCCGGAGTGACCGTGTTCACTATTGGCACCAGTCACGAGAACAGACCCATCAATGCAATTGAAATCCTCAATAATCCAGCAGATAATCGATTTGTGTGGATTGATGGATGCACACATGCTCGCGAGTGGGTCACCGTCACCACGGCACTATATCTCATTGAGCAAGTCATCGTGCACAAAGTGCCACTCAACTTTATCGTTGTGCCTGTGCTAAACGTTGACGGCTACGTGTACACTTGGACCAAAGACCGAATGTGGCGTAAAAATCGCCGGCCCTACATTGCAAGTCGCTTCTCACAGCAAACGATACCCGACCGTTGCACTGGTGTCGACCTTAATCGCAACTACGACATTAACTTTGGTGGTACTGGTTCGAGTGACAATCCATGCTCTTACCTCTACCAGGGTCCTTTTGCTTTTTCCGAACCTGAAGTACGAGCGGCCAGTGAACTGCTGTCGAAGAACCGAGACCGAATCAAGATGACCCTCTCGCTGCACTCGTTCAACCAGTTGTGGGCGTGTCCCAATGCGTACACCACCGAACGTACAGCTGACCACGAGCATCACATGCGAGTGTTGCGAGCCGTACAACGTGCCGTCTACAACACCAACGGAGTGAGCTACGACGCTGGACCACTCGGTGCCCAACTCTATCTCGGTTCGGGCTTCATGATGGACTGGATCTACCACAAGTTAGGTATTCGCGACGCTTATCTAGTCGAGCTCCGTGATCGAGGCTTCTTCGGTTTCATTCTTCCGGCGGACCAGATCTGGCCAACCGCCACCGAAACCTGGCAAGGCGTACGCACCGCACTTAATCAGATTTTTCACCTCAATATCTGAGACCTCAAGCAATCTGATCGTGATTTATGCAATTATGTTCAACAAATGTTTGTAAAAGTTTGTTATAGTCATAACTATGGTTTGTTTGTCACTCATGGAAAACAAAAACAAAATTCTGTTATGAATAATTGCCAAAAATATAAAATTAAATATAAAAGTACACTTCGAGTCTAAAGTAGAAGTGGAAAAAGACGAATATGAATTCGATTTGCATTATAAAACAGACGTCTTTACTTAAAAAAAACTTTACCATTACCCCGAATATTGGGACTTTTGAATGTCAACAGGGCAGCTCTCGAGAAGAGATTCCGTCAGAAGAACATTGAGCTAAGAAAGGACATAAGACATCAACGCAAGCAGAAAAAGCTCCTGCGATACAAACATTTGAATATGCATATTTCTAATGATTGATTATTAATTAGATACACATATGTGGAGCTAATGGACAGCCGGGAGTCAAATGTCAATACTCAGAGCGACATAGATAATGCACTTTGCGAGAGATAATGGAGACTGAGTAGCGATTCTGGATCAGCTGACAAGCGTTACACCACAATAGCATAAGCAAGTGGGTGGTGCCACACTGTCCCGGAACTGTAGCAATGGGCGTACCACTTTCTAATGGCCAATAGCGAGCATTGAGCTAAATGAGAAATCAGATAATCACCACAGTGCTCGCCACTCTCTCGATGCTGAGTGGCCAGTGGAGAGCAAACTTGAAGACAAACTGCTCGCAGTGACCAATGCTCTAGACACATTCTCCTGGAACTCACTCGGTGAGCACAACCCACTCCAACTGTCTCCACGGGCCAGCACACCAAAAGCATCATGTTTTAAATTTAATACTGATGCTTCTAAGACTACCCATCGCAACAAATCTCTTGATAATTTTGCATAAAAACCCGACTGGGGTCTCGAATCGATATAAATAGGAGAGTCAATCCGTATGTGAGATCATTCGATCATCAAGACATCTGCTGACTGGAACAAGTGAACTTGAAGCAACAAAGCACCATGTCGCACTGGATCTCACTTCTGACACTGTTGGCTTTGATGGTGGTCTTGTTGGAGAAGCCACACTCCACCGCGGCACAGATCACCTTCTCCAAGGACTGGCGCGCCGGTGGCAAACGCTCCGAACAACCCACCTCTTTTGGCACCACTCTCCACTCGCGAGGTCTCTCCATGCTCGATGTACCCTGCGAGCAGCTCGAGTCCTACTCTACTAGCAAGATACGCGATTTAGTTCGGGTAAGTTGAAAGTAACTAAACCGATTAATTTGTTCTCATGTGTTTTGGTTTAGAAAGAAGCGGTGGCACTATTGCAGTGCGAAACTACGCTTGGTACCAAAAGCAATCCGCCGCATACATCCAATCAAGACATATGACTCGGTTTCCACAACTCATCAATGAACCTCAATTTGACAGAGACAATATAATCCACTAAAATGCTTATGTTGCACACTTATTCATGAAACATTATATAATTTTTAAAAATGTATTATCACAGACAGATTGATTTGTTGACCAAATCACACACAAAATAAAAACAATAAAATATTTGATGAATATAAATGTAGATAATTAAAGTGTAATAAAATAATGTGTTATGACTTATGAGATGAAAATAATTGAAAACAGAAGATAAGCAACTTTCTTTCTTTATACTCAACTATAGCCTCGAGACTTAAAGCTTGAGTTCACTCCAGGATAGTATCATATAAATTACTTCTCAATGATGCACTATGTGAAAAAGCTAACCAATTCCTTTATGAAATGACACATAAAAGGTGTAAATACTCAATACTTTAAACTAAATAAATTTAGTTTACAGAAACAATTCTACTTTTACGAATGAAACTCGATTAACTCTGTTTAGACTCTTTAGACTGCCTTTTATTGCACCAGAAAGAAGCAACACATTCTGAAAAGCAGTTTCGGTTTCTCACGGAGATCTCACACCTCTGTGACGTCTCCGTCAGAAATCGATACTTGAATTCCAGAAATATAATGAAACATCCCAGAGTACCAAAATAATGATGGTTAAATAAACTGATCTCAAAGCTAATTCAAACTCAAGAAAAAAAGTTGCTTGCTGTCTGTCCCTAATATTTAAGAATGCTCACAGGGTAGAATGATGTGTTAGTGTGTGTTTGGTCAGATAGCTTAGACGTGTGTAACTCTTGGAACAGTGTTGACAAGCAAACTTGGCTTGATCGTCGTGAGTACGCTTGTGAGAGTGAAGATCATGCAAGCGTCGAGTGGCATATGAGCAATCCGGGTAGTCACAGTGGTGAGGCTTAACCGATTCATGAATTTTGTGATGAGATCGCAATTGGGACTGATTGGGAAAGCTCTTGTCACAGCCACGTTCGCACTTGAGTGAACCTTCACCGGTATGAATCTTCTTGTGCGACTCGAGGTTACCCTTGTTGGAGAATCGCGAGTCACAGCCCGGCCAGTCACAACCAAATGGTTTGTCACCCGTGTGCAGTTTACGGTGACTCACCATGTTGCTTTTTTGCGAGAAACTCAATGAACAACCAGGCCAATCGCACTGATACGGCTTCTCTCCGGTATGAGATCTCATATGTCTAATTATAAACCGTTGATTACTTGTTTAACCAACAACATTTTGGCACTTACTGCTTAAGCGTCGATTTCTGAGCAAAACTCTGACCACATTCTATCCAATTGCATCTAAATGGCCGCTCACCAGTATGAAGTCGTTTATGATCACTTAAATGATGCTATTAAGTGATAAGAATTGACTAAATTAACCACAAAATTGCTAGGAGTATACAAGATACTAACCGAATATGCAGCAACATAATCACAGTTAGGCCAATCACACGCATATCGTCGGGAATGCGATCTTATTCTTTTTCTTCTGGTTTTCTTAAACTTATGCTTGTACTTATTCTTACTACTACTAAGTGACTTATGAGTAGATTTACGCTTGAGAGGAGGTATTGTGGCAGGGACATCTGAAGAATGCTCAGAAACATTGGTCTCACTGCTACTCAAAACGGCATCAACCAAGCTTTCTTGAACAGTCGAATTGCCAGTATGAGCTTCAAAGTAGTGATTTTGTACCAAGTGGATCGAATCAAAATCCTGATCGCAAAATTTACATTTGTACTTAATAACAGTGATCGCTTCTGCAAATACAATCCCGCCATCGCCATCTATCTGGTTACCAGCATTCAAATCTTCGCCATTCATATCTGCTTCACAGATGATAGATTCCTTCTCAATGCCACCAATTAGCTCATCATCGATCTTCCCAGTAGATGTATCAAAAATTTCAATTCCGCCCAAATTGCTAGAGCTAAGCAGGAGAACGCCACCACCATCCCCGATTAGTTCGCTAACACTGGAAGTAGTTGGCAACAAGTTTTCAAGAGTAAAATCTGATATTTCATCCACATCCACATTGCCGGTGGCCACGTCCGAGTACAGAGTCTTGGAGTAGACACCAGTCAACGTGCCGTCCTCATCACCATTATAGAGATTTTGATACAACTCTTGGTTAGTTTCATCATCCATTCTCACTGCAATTACACAGCAGAGAACACTTAGAGGCGAGAGCAATCGGCTGCGACCTACTTACCTATTCTATTTGAAGAACGATCCTGATGAAATTGTTAATTCTTGATTACACCATTGCAAATATTACAAAAAACGATGAAAAAGTAGAGGAACATGATTACATCGATCAACAACGAAGCACAACGTATGGGACAATGTAAACGTAGAAGTAGTGACGGCTAAACGAAGTCAGATTCCCTTTGCTACAGAAATATGAAGAGTGACGTATCATCTCAAAAATCTAAATTATCTATTCTAGATAAGATAATGATAGAAGTGAGCAAATTGCCTCATTAGAGAGTCAACGGGTCACAAGTTTGTCAGCACAAAACAAAGTGGAAGCGTGACTACGACTGCGACTCCGCCCATTCGAGCAAGGCTATTTTTTCAAACATTAGTTGGGTTGAAATAGACAATTCATTACTAAAGTGTAATTAGCAATATTAATTTATTATTATTATTAAGAATGTGCATAATATAAAATAATACATTTGAAAATATCATTCAATCAGAACAAATGAATATATCAGATTTTAGTGCTTTTATTTCAAAAATGTGGCTTAACGTGCTTTAGCTCTTAGGGCTCATTTGTTGGATTGATTTCCGCCTCTGCTGTCAATCAAAGTTATCATTTCCGATTAAGTACTAGTATTATTATTATTACTTAGCTTTAAAGTTGCCTTTAAGTTTTGAAAAATTTAGTGTTAAAATAAAAATATAGCATTTCTCCGCAACTTAATCCAACTTTTTTTGTCAATCGATCAAAAATTATTTTAAGTGATCACTAGAATTAACTCTACGCTTTAAACATTTAAATTTTAATTTAGAAATAATTTAACTAACATGTTTCAAATTTGAAATTTTAAACTTGAATTTGTTTTCTATTTTAAGATTTATAACATATTTTAATTTGAAAATTGAAAAGTTTAAACTAAAGTTAGATTTCTTCTTTACCGCAAGTTTAACCACTTTTATTTCTAAGAGATTATTATTATTTCTACCAATCTATAAGAATTAAATATTTAAATAGTAGATATTTTTATAAAATGGTAGATACACAAATGATACATCAGCCCTTAATGTTTTTAATTCCTTATTTCCGAGTTCAAATTGTACCTTGGAGTGTACCGCGTCTAATCAATAACGGAATGCAGTTAAATTTAAAATGCATATACTACTCTGTAGCAACAATTTCAAGCAACTATGGAAATGTACAAAGTACAACCAATTTGCATTCAATGCGTGTATCCGTACTAGAGCTAAAAATAAAAATAATATACACTAAGCTTTATTATTATTATTTATCAATGAGTTGTGTTTTTGTATTATTTAAAATTTGTATTAACAGTATTAATAAATGACGTTTTGAAGAAGACAAACAAATAAATCACCAGGTTCATTGCTGCTGGGTCTTCTCTTGATGCTTATCAATCACATCAAGATCAGTGATGAATTTGCGCGGGTAGTTTTTGAGTCGCGGATCGTCGGGCCGTACCACAATGTAGTTGTACTTGTGGCGAGAATACCGATCTTCGGGAGTTTCAATGGCTCGCTTGTAGGTTCTCACACCAAAGATCCAGGCACCACTGAAAAAGACACCACCCCAAACTATGAACATATGAGGCACTTCAAACCACGCTCGCCTCAGCTCCGAGCGCAGCTGCTGCATTCGTGCGCGGGCAAAGAACATCGTGATCAAAGCTAAATTAAACAGATAAATTACAAATTAAGTTCCGTATGCAATTAGCACAATTTTGACTACCGTTGAAGAAAGACAAAAGCAACCAAAAAGAGTGATTTCGGGTATTTTCACCAATATAAATAAGATCACCAGCTGGCTGTGTGTGTATAACCTTTAGGCTTGAGGCACGAAACAGAGAGAATCGATTGTAGTGAGCCGACTATCGATATGTACTTTTACTTTGAATCTAATTCAAATCAAAAACTTTTCGCAAACACAAATTACCTTACTGTTATATATGTATGTAAATGTTGATTTTAATGACGACAATATTTTTTATTATTTTGTCGTGTTGCTTTAATTTATTAAATGAGACAGAGATAGTAACAGTATTTCTGCTTGGTCTAAATGGCCTTCATACTTTTGTAGCACCAATTTGAAATAACGTCCATAAATTACACAAGCACAACTTAGACACTTAGTTTTCATTTCAAGAAATGACATATCAGTGCAATTTTTATAAATTAACTAAAGCACGTACTTAAAAGTAAAAGTTTGCTCAAATAGTCTTTTGCAGAATAATTTTCTATATAAACAATAAAAATTAAATTCTCAGCGCGTGGAAAAAATTTGCTAACATTGAATTATTTCACAAATTTGTAAAGTAATTTTTAAATAAGTTTATAGAGTTAGCAACAAAATCATACAAGTTATTTTGGTGATGGAATTTGCCATTTAATGACCTTCATTATATTGAATTTTGTTTTCAATGGAAAATTCTATAAAAATTTTTGTTTTTTAATCTCTTTTTGCTAAATCTCTCACTGCACTAATTGTTAATAATAAATTATTTAGTGTCGAACGAATGGAGCATTAGATTTTCAACTCACAAACACACACATACACACACCTGCAAAAAGCTCGTTGCAGTAATTGAATTAAATTGGCCTCACTTGGTGGCGCGGACCAACTCTAAAGCGTAGTCAGGTTGAATTACTGCTTGAATCAGGTAGGTGAAATCAAATTACCAAAATGGCTTCCTGTGTTGCTTTACTGAGCGAATTGCTTGACGTAACCCGTCTTCGGTTAGACCTAGCCGTGCCAATTGGTCACGCCGAGTGGCGAATCTACTTGTTTACTTAGAAAGACAATTTTAAAAATAAAATAAAAAATACATTCAATAATGTATGTACCACTTAATCATAAAGTGGTACACATCTGGCCAGTGGAGAAAATCGATGAGCGATAGAATCTACCCAAACTGGCAAAAACGTGTCACCAGCAATCATCGCAAAGTTGATTTGAATGTTTGCCGATAATTCAAAATCAATGTTCTCCGTGCTGTCAAATACTCTAATTGATCGATTAGTTCAAATCTAAGTATGTCAAAATCAAAATCTTACTAAATTTTAAAGTTCATCTGAATCAATATGTCAAAACACTAATTCTTGCAGAAGTGTTTTTTGTTAATGAAACAACGTAGTAAATCATCATCAATCTCAGTCATATTGAGGCAAACGATTGCACGTCATGCAATCAAATGTCTACCATTGATTGTCGTGAGTGGGTGCAAGCATCAAACAATTGAAAATTGAAAGAAAAACTTGGTGAAATCGAGTTTATTTTGTTTGTGAATTCATCTAAATTAAATAAAAGATGACAAATAGGTACGATCGAAAATAAAGAAATCAACTGTATACCAATTGACGTATGATGGAAAGATATACTTGAAATTGTTTACTATAATAAATATTCGACATTTCTATAATTTTCCACTTTTTGCTAAACTGTAAATGCTTTACAAGTCATACTAGGAAGTTGTAAATTTTTTACAAGAAAAGATTTTTGATCAAAAAGCCACCTACGCCTGATAGTAAAATACATGTGATTTAGATTAGATGTTTTTTACGAATAATTCAATAGCTGTCTGGTCAAAGTTGCCTCCAGCATTTGGCAAGATGGCGAGAGTTGACACCTGAGCGGATGTACTAATGTGAAAGTGGGCAATCTTGGCAGTGAAGCCAACAACCCGACAACCCCACCATCGTACTATTTTGGTTCGAGCCCACAGTGTCTGATTGACACTTTCCCGCCTCATCTTATTCTTGGAGCTCAATAATAAACAGAGAAAGCCATGATTGCAAGCACAAGACCCTAGTACAATCAGTCTAATTGTTTGTGATTGAACAATACGCAAGCTCGCATGCGTTTCTTCTGTTGCTTCAAGTGTTTTCAAGCTCCAATTGCTTCGTTGTCTTTGTGTGGGTAAGAATTGCACGACAATCGACAGTTCACGCAAAGTACGGCCACTCAACCTAGCAACCGTTATTAATACCACCTTGATAATTAAATTAGTGTCCAATTTGAAATTGATTGCAAAACTTGCATTTGAATAATTTAAAGAATACAAATGAGACAGAAGTTAGACGTCGCCACCAAGAACATCGATTCGAGTAGTGCATTGAGTGAGCAAGCGTGGTGCACGCGCCAGGTGAATGTCGACCCTGGCCTATCTCTCTCTCTCTCTCTCTCTCTCTTCTCAAGGTAGTTCTGGCTAATGTCAAACCAAGTTTGGTTTAATTAGTGCATCGCATCGGTATGTACATCCCGCATAGTGCGCACAACGAACCTGATTTACGTCCCAGTGCAGCTAATTGAGAATGATAAAAAATAATTTTAAATATTTACCAAGCCATTACCATGGTCAGATTGTAGCTCAAGAGCGATCGCTTCACTGCACACTTATTTTGTCTGTTGGTACCTAGTGGCAGGTGCCTAGATGTGTGTGTGTGTGTGTTTGTGCGCGCGTTTGTGCCCAAATGCCGGTGCGCGTAGTGCCCGGGAGCGCTGTTGGTGCTGGTGTGACGGGCTCACTTTCACTCTCTATCGATCACTAGGCATCCGGTGGGTAGTTCTTTGCAAGGCCTGATCCGGCCAGGTAAACGCGTCCACTGCGCATGCAGTGACGCCAGACGCCATGATCGTCAGAGCAGGTTGGGTCTTGCGCTACCTTATAAAAGCATTGACGCGGTCTTCCATCGTGCCATTCGGAACTATCTGGTTCAAGTTGGTGCAGGCCCAGAAGATAGTTACTACCACATTTTCACTTTAGTCAATGTTTCTTGTTGTACGATACTCACAATTCATCATGCTGTGCACCACCTCAACTCTCACTGTCATTCTCTACTCGGCCGTGGCCCTTCTTCTCAGCCAGTCTGGCCTCGCTACCGAACTCAGCGATGAAGAACCCACGGTATTAGTTCGTTCCTCTGATCATTTTCCCAATGACCTCGCTTCTCTCCTCAACGAAAACTACAACTTCGAAAAGATCAACGTGAGTCACTCTTTGATGCTCATACATTGACTAGTGTCACTTAATGGTATTTATACTTCTATATATATTTTTAGCAAAATAGCCCACTTGTTCAGAAGTTGCTGGACAACAAATTGTTATCACATATATTTGCTGCAGCATTGAATGACAAAAGCAAGCGGTAGGTGATGAGAGAAAGGTTACAAATAGGCTATAACGTAACCAAATGGATCTCTAGCGATGACGACCTTCCGCCAGGCTTCATTGGAGTGCGAGGTCGACGAGCGAGGCGTGACCAGGTGGAGGACTTACTCAACGCTCTCAGGATGGTCAACACAGGCCACAACAAACAGTTGACCAATGAACAACACTTCAAGGGTGCTGTCAACAAGAAAAGTGACTCTATTGCTTACAAGGATGGCTTTCTCGGGGTTCGCGGTTGATTTCATTCATTCTCTAATCACAATCAACTTGCTCTTTTTGGAACAATCATCTTAACTATCCCTACACTCTTTAACTAATCAGTGATCACGATTTTAGTTCATGTCAAAATACACTTCTCATGTCACTTACACTGTATACACAAAACCTCCAAAAAAGAAATGATATTACATCACATTAATTGCAAATTGTATTTCAACTTCTATATTTAAAATGTTTTTAAAAATCTATAATTAAAATTAATATACGTATATAAATATATATATATATCTTTCTAAGAATTTCGTGGTTCCGGTCAATGTAAAAAAACAGAGAATTATTAGCTTTTCACTTTGCTTACAAAAATATCTCACATGTTCTTTTTATTTTTAAATGTCAAATCGATTAATTTTTTAAATTAATAATGTGTTTACATTCTCTTTATTTTTTGAAAATTTAATACTAAAAGTTTTTAATTCCTCATACAGCGTGACAAGAAACTTTAAGGAATTTGACCAACTTTCATTTAATCTTAATTTGTAACATGCTTTAACTTCCACCCAAAAAATTCCATTGTTCAAAAATTAATGACAACAAATTGATTGTTTATTAAATGTACAAGTTATGTATTGATTATTATTAAAAAAACAAATATAAACTATATATCATTTTTAATGACAAAGTAGAACAAAACATGGAATTTTCTGTAATGTGTCGTTGGATACATTGTTTAGTTGAGTTTATTTTATACTAGTAAAATAAAATTGATTTCACAGTTTAAAGTTTTCGGTTCAGAGCAATTTTCTACTGAAAAAGTTACAAAAATGTAAAATAAACCACGGCCACCAGATATATATAGAGTCGACATATAGTTTCACTTTTAAAGATGGCGCTTTTTCAGAAGAACGATATCTTTGAAAGGGCAGTTTTGTTTGTAAATAAACGCACACATGATTGGAAGAAATGACAATTGCAACGCCTCACGTTTGTTTTTTTTTTGAAATTCTGATTTATCGCACTTTTACATTTTTACATTAGTATATAATATAAGTTTTTGAAAATATTAATTCATAATTCAATGGCGTTTCTTCAGGTTTGTTTTGTTTTAATTCAATATGAATAGTTTTAACTGTTTACTCATTGTGCTTAGTGGAGACGTTTCAACTTTTTCGAGAAAGAATTTCTCAGCGAAACTCACGATACACTAGTAGAGTTGGCAAAGGTAATTGTAGGCAATTTTTTCGTCTTTTATTTATTATTTTTGGATCCGAACAGTCATGCCACATAACATGTTCCACTTCGGGCAACGGATTTCTCATCCTAGGCGACAGTTCGGGATTGGTCAATATCGTTTCTCGGCAACATTTGGTATTTTTTGGCGGTGAACTACTTGAGGATTAATAAACGTATCTTAACAGGTAACATCGTTTACGGCGTACAAGATTGCTGTGACGCACTGCTGCAATATTCAGATTCGCCATGAAGTGCAGAGAGGTGCCATGCCCAACTCGGCGCAGTCAAGCAAATTCTTTACGGTGACCATTGGCACCGATAGTGAGGATCTCGTGCCAGTGCTCAAAATCTGGCAGATCAATCAGTCTGCTTTGATGAACACGGCCAACAGTACGAGTATTATTCAAGGCAACGAATCGATAGACTCGACGCAAACGGCCAATGAATCAACGGCAAGTTCTAGTCCGGTGGCAAACTGTATCCGCTTGATCAAATTATGTTCGAGTACCTCACAACTGCAACAGTTAGGACCTCATGCTTCGGTTACCGCGCTAGACGTGACAGGTGACTCGACAATTGCCGTTGGCTTCAATGATGGTCGCTGTCTTTTGATTCGAGGAGAACTGATTCGCGAACGAACATTTCGTATGAAACTCTTGGAAGTATCTTCGAGTGAGAGCTCGGTTACCGGTGTGGCCTTTGCCAGTTTCACTCGCAACATTTCTCGTCCTCAGTCTAAGGGTTTTCGTGCTTTTAACTCTTCTGTTGAAACGAGCACAAAGCAGCATATCATTCTTTTCGTTTCTACTCGAAATGAGATTTGTTCATTTGATCTCTCAATTCGTGACAAAGATAACAAATTTGTTTTAGGTTAGTATTTGCTTGCTAATGTTGATTCATGTATAATTATGTTGTTTTCAATTATCAGACAATTTTGGCTGTGATATTGGTGGGAGTTGCTTGAAACGAGATGTGAAACAATCGGAAGCAATTCAGTTCGTGGTGGGTCGAAACGATGCCATCTACTTTTACAACATTGACGGACGAGGACCTTGTTTGGCTTATGACGGGCAGAAGCTATTTCTCTACTGGTTTCGCAACTACCTTGTGGTGGTCACTGTCAACGATTCAATTCAACGGTCGAATCACTCTCAGAACGATTCACCCTCCACAACTTCGACGTTAGCCAACCCATACCCAAATTTAGTGACCATTTACGACATAGCACGCAAGTTTGTGGCATACTCATGTCCAATGCCGGCAGTGAGCCAAGTGGTCTCCGAGTGGGGTATTCTCTATCTCATCACCACCGATGGAAGAATTTGTATATTTAAGGAGTGTGACACCCAGACCAAGCTCGAGCTGTTGTTCCGCAAGAATCAATTCTCGCTTGCGATTGACCTTGCCAAGACTCACACTTACAGCCAGGACTCACTGGCAGATATGTTCAAGCAGTATGGCGACCATCTCTACCGCAACGGAGACTTTGACGGTGCCATCAACCAGTATTGCCAAACATTAGGATACTTGGAGCCATCTTATGTGATTCGCAAGTTTCTAGATTTACAACGCATCCACAACTTGACCAGTTATCTACAGGAGTTACACAAGCGTAGTCTGGCTACAGAGGATCACACGACTTTATTGATCAATTGCTATGTCAAATTGAAGGATGAGCAAAAATTGAACGAGTTTCTTCGGTCGTCCGACATCGTTTTTGATGTGGATATCGCCATACGAGTGCTACGGCAAGCTGGTTACTTTGAAAACGCGGCTTTATTAGCTAAGCGACATGAACGCTACGATTCGTACTTTTCGATTTTACTTGAAGACAAGGCTGACTCTAAGTCGGTACTTGACACGTTTCATGAATTGCTCAACGGATATAAATATGATATTGTGAGTCTCTATCTGAGCAAGTATGGTCGCCTTTTAATGTCAGATGAGCCAGGCAAGACCACTGAGCTATTAAAATCTCTCTGCTTGCACCACATGCAGGAGAAGGTACAAAAAAGAGAGACAAGCACACCGGACAAGAACTCAGGTTGGTTGATTGTCTTTTCACACTTCTCTCCAAACTAATCAATCGATTGTTGCAGAGGAGTTAATGCTTGATATATCACAGTTGGCTCTCAGTGATGAGTCAGACCACGAGTTCAAACCCGAGAAATATCTTCACATCTTTCTCAACCATTCAGCCAAGTTGATCGAGTTTCTTGAATTTATTATTAACGAATCGAAGCGGCTAACAGGACCAGACGATGAAAGTGTTGAAGTGCCGTACGAGATCAGTAATACTTTGCTCGAGATCTACATGCACTCCTACAAGAATGAGATCAAAGAAGACGTAGGTATTTTATGGCTTATTTTCTTACGAATAACTTTGGTTCTACTAGGGATTAGCCGAAAACGAGTCCAAGATAATGAATTTTTTGAAAAACGAATCTACCAACTATGACTTTAAGAAAGCAATGTTTTTGTGTCAAATGAGCAATTTTATTCCTGGATTGCTTTATCTTTATGAGAAGACTGGGATGTATAAGAAAATAGTGGCTCACTTCATATCACGCAAGGACAGTGTCAATGTGATTGAGATGTGCAAAGAGTATGGTGATAGAGAGCCCCAGTTGTGGGTGGATGCCCTGCAATACTTTGCCGAGATCTACTCTGGTGACCAAAATGAGAACACTCTTTTTGTTTTAGAGCGTAAGTTTAGTCAATGGGGTGTATGGGTGTGAGTAACTTGACCATTGTTGGCAGAGATTGAGCGTCACCAGTTGCTACCTCCACTGATGGTGGTGGAAATGCTCTCCAAGCACGGCAAAGTGACCCTAGGCGTGGTGCGCGACTACCTGATGCGTTGGATCCGCACCGAACAGGAGCAGATCGAGGAGAACGAACGACTGATCGAGTCGTACCGCGAGGAGTGCAATCGCATTCGCAATCAGATCGAAGAGATTCGTGAGAAACCACGCGTGTTTCAGGCTAGCAAGTGTGCCGCGTGCACACATGAACTTAGACTGCCCTCGGTACACTTCATGTGCGGTCATTCGTACGACGAAACTTGTCTCGAGAGCTTCAACGCTGAGAACGACCATGAGTGTCCGCTATGTTTACCAGAGAACCGGTGAGTCTTTGCCTATATGTTTCCTAATATGATATGATTTGAATTGTGTTGTAGCAAAATTCTCAACGAGATTAGCATGTTTGACAATGTGAGGAATGTCAACGAGCTGTTTCAGCAAGAACTGGCGGAAAGCAGCGAGCCGTTTGATGTGCTTGCGCGCTACTGCAGTCAGGGTCTCTTTAATCCACTGACAGTGGTCACTGATGATGGTCTGATTCAGACACCCGCCACCACTGACCGAGCATGAGAAGTGATCCTCACGCCATCAGATAGAGCGTGCATTGGTAATCAGCGTTACCTTGAATGGAATTAATAAAGTTGGCAATGCAAGGAACATATGATAAGAGTACATGACCCGCGATGTGGCGCGATAAAGGCCCAATCGATTTGGAACGGAACCAACACACACGCCAACTCGCGCCACTCGTGTGACACGAGGCTCCGTATTTGCGTGAAATTTACCAATCCACAACTGATCGGGTGACTTTGCAAACTGATAAGTCCACTGTGCTGCTCGAGTCAGTAGTCGCGGAGAGATCTTTTTGCTTGAATAGTTGCTTTTTTGAAACCATCTAACTCGATTTGCTACTTGCATTGCTAACACCTTAAAGTCTGATCACTCAAAGAGTCTTCTTTGATTGCAAGTTAGATGGTAGATAGTTTTTTTGGATGTGATCCAACAGTATCGATAGTGAGGGGACCTCGGAGCCAACAAACAAATGAACGAATGATGGCGAGTTGTGTGCTACCAGCTTCGAGAACTCCACCGAGTAGCCTCGCTTCTGCCTTACATATTTTTCTTTAATTTTTATTATTTTTAAATTATAAAATATTGTTAATTATTTAATAATTAATTTTCAGAAATATACACACTATATTAATGTTTATAATATATAAAATAATTTTTTAATCAAGTTTTCAAAAATCAGGTTTAATAACATTTTTACATAAGCATTGGGAATGTTAAAATGTGGTTAGTATATAACTATTTATCTTCAGTACTCTTTAATAGTGAAACGCAGAAAATTTGTATGCTTTCATCCAATTTAAAAACTTTTCTCCCGTTCTCACATTGACATCTTAGAGACTATCTTGGTAACTTGGTGTGCCACGCGACCAGTTGGATTGAATCACTCATGTTTGTTACGTCACACCAGTGGTTGTTAAGATCGCGGGTGAGCTACGAGGATCGATGAGGTTTCAAAATGGTGATTCAACCTGTTGGCATAAGCGAGGTTAGTCCGTTTGGAGGTGCCTCTACACTTGGTTGGGTGATATACGAGTGCTGACTAGAAGCAAGCGACTATCTGGTGGGGGCGAAATAGAAACACAGTGGCACTTGGGCTGACTTGGTGCCACATGGTGGTGTCTATGGTGAGCTGTACAGGGTGAGGCCACGGCTGCACTGCACTGCACTACTTCGCCCACTCAAACCGACAGACCATCTCGATCCTTTCGCACCACAACTTGATGATTGTCCAGGTGTGAAGCTCAGCGCCAGGATAGTCACAGGGTCATTATCGCACCGAATGCCAATGACGTAACCTGCTCTCGTCGGTGATTAAACGACCTTGAGTCCGGTTGGAGTGATGCAAGCCAACGATGAGGGAGTTTCACGAAAGCAACTTAATCTTGATCGCACCGAGCGAATAAACAAAGTTGCATGGTGACGAGAGAGTTGGCAAAGGAATCCCTCGTGCTCTCACTTGGTGCACTACTCTGCCCGATAGGAGCGAAGATCACAAGATGGCCCGTGAGTTCGCTGTGCTACAACACGCGTTCCAAGGTCAGCTCGACACGTGTGTCTATTTCTCTCCTACTCCCTTCATTTATTTTTCTTTCAAGCAATTTGCTTCCGATTTATTCGACCTATTCATTTCTCACCACATTTCAATATAACACTCGAATCATAATTTTTTTAATGATTAAATTTACACATTGATACACCCATCGTAAACAAGTGGCAATCCGAATCTAAGCTAATGTTAACATTAGATTTTGGGCAAAAAACTGTACAACTCACGTCACATAATGTGGCGTGAATGAAAGTTGACAAAAATAGCAATTGATTGCTGGCATCAACATTATCAAGATCTTAACTGAGGAGAGATAATTTGAAAAAAATATTAGACAAACTGCCAAGAAAGAAAAATATAGAATAGAAACATTTGTTTTAAAATGCCAATAACATCATCCTTGAAGTATAATATTGAGGTCCATTGATATTTTATGGTTTGACTCGACGGAGACATTCACAGTAAGGTATCTAATCATAGCATCACATTTGTCTGATTCGCCTACTGCAAAGTTTAGATTAAAGCTATAGTGTGAAAAGAAGATGTAGGGTAAAAGTGAAATCTTCATAGCGCGGCAACAGTTATCGGAGGCGCCGAGGCGAAGATTAATCGCCATTGCGAAACCAAAAATGCAAAACCTGAATAGTGTTTCCCAGGAATGTAACAACTATCGAGGACGAGTGATATCATGCACCAATATGGCACTAGCTTTGCTTAGCTAGATCGTATTCAATCGATAGTGTGACACTTTGTCAGACGAGCACTTGCAGAGAAGATCGATCTTTCGTAGTCACCTCAATCTACTTTCTAGCCTACCAATTTAATTGGCATTTTCCATCTCTTTACGTGAGTTGTTTTGTGACAAATTTACCCAATGTTTCATGTAATTTTGTTGTTGTTTGTATGCAAGTGTGTCATGGCGTTGGCACCGGATTCAATCTGATTGTATTTGATGCACCAATATTGCGCGCATTAGCATTAACTAAATACCGTTGCTATGGCGATCGAGGTGATAGTAGGTTGAAGAGATGCCAAGAGATCGAGCTCATGATGAATGAGAACACGTGAAATCAAACAATGACATGAACGACTCCCTACTTCGATAAATGCCTGCCAATGGTGAAATGCACTATTAACATTGGTGGTATAGAAGCTTCCAGATTCAAATTCACATCTTTTCATCTGGTTCTTTTTATTAAATTCTTTGATTCACTGTGCCTAGCATATTTACCTAATCTTTACAAAACAACATAAAAACACATTCTTGATTGTAATTCCAAACTGGATGTAAGCCAACCGGATTTCCGAAATAATTATTATTAATGTGCAATTGCATCTAATCATTCATTTCATCAATTTTATTGTGTCCTAATATGTAAACAAAACATTTATATGGCACTGGTACAACTCTGATAGGTGTTTGTTTTAACCCATAATCACACATAGAATTTCTTTTCATTTTATTATTTTGATTAATTATTAAATATTAGATTAAAATTAATGACTAATCGCAAAATTTTTGACAGCACAATTGAGTTTTTAAAGACTAATCTTTGTAAATCACTTTCTTCAGTTTGACTCATAAAGTTTTCCCACTGTCAGTGCCATCAAGGGTTAATCATAATTCATGCCTATATCAATATTAGGTTACTCGTTGATTCAAAAAACAAGTCTTGTATTGATTGAATAGATAAATCAAAAAACGTTCGATATCAATGACAGTTCATGATTGGTGTTTGATGTGTGTGGACCATATGACTAGCCTATCAATATGATAAGCACGTGCAACATCCCAAGGGCTCTCTCGGAAACTTTGTCCCCCACAGTCTACATACTGATTGTTTTTACACAAAAAATTCATATGACAAGAGAAAATGGTGATAAGTAAAAGACTTTCAAGGGCAGTGGTGGAATATGCTGAACTATCAATATTGCATCAAATTTTACACTTGTGAAAACTTGTGTGTGAGGCACCTGAAGGCATCTAGAATGCAGTATGGCGCCCGATTATCGATTAAGCCCTGCAGGGTTAAGGTAGATCCCCAGACAGTCCGGGTGAATCCACTCTCGGCCTAATGTCCGTTGTGGTAATGCTCGATTCAAGGCAAACAATACCAATCAAACGATAAGATAGCACAGGATGTATGCAGTGAGCCAGTTAGATGCGGCCCAAAAGATAGGACACTTCTCTCACGCGCCTGCCAAACATCGCCGATAAGACAGAGGAGGGCAGTCGCAGAGTAGCGATTATCAGAACGAGTTGGTGCTGCAAACGAAGCCTTAAGATGTGATCTGGCTCTCTCTCTTTCTGTTTATCTCAATCTCTCACTTACAGCCAGCCAGTGACTCTCACTCACTCACTATATATAAAAGTAACCGAGTGTCCAACGGCCAAAGCCAAGAACCAAATCCAACAAACTCGAGAACGCTCTTCAGATCAATACTGATTGCTTTTACTTGCCACAAAGCTGCAATTTTAAATTTACAAGTCCAACACAAAGCCTTTGTCACTCAACAACCAACCATGTTCATCAAACTGCTTGCTTACTTCTGTTTGGTGTCGTTCATTCTCGGCACCAGTTACGCGCTACCGGCTGCTTTTCGGAACCAACTGTTCGATCTGGACGCCAGCGATACCTTCAGTCCCGAATTTGCTCGACCCGACGAGACTGGGGACCTGCAACGCAACTCGGCTCGTCTCCATCGAACTCTATTTTTGTTAGATACCAGTGACCTCTTGAAAAATGCGCGACTTTTTGGAGCGAAAAACAAGGACAACTCGCTGTTTCGACGCGAGAAGCGAGAAGCAAAGAAACCAGATGAAGACGCATCTTCTAAGTATATCCATGTGATCAAGGTGCGCAAGCCGTTTTTTACCGTTAACAGTGACAGCAGGCAGACACTGGCAATCGAGGAAAGCCGCTAGCCAGAGGAACCATTCACTACTAGCCCTCAATACCGCAGCAAACCCACCCCATCCGGCACCTTGAACCTCACCCCATCTACCCTCGTATTCATTCAACACTTTTGTTATCTACTTAACCATACTTTGATGATTAGTTTTGATTGTCGACACCACTCACACAACTTTTCTGTAAATACATGCTATACACTACCCAGACACGCACACACACACCTTGTGTATAAAAAACATATTCCTATTTAAAAATAAAAAAGTTATTATCACCAATTTGATTTGATTGCTAAATTGAACTATTAGCAAACTACGAATGTCATAAACGTTTACCTTGAGCAATCTAACTTTGAGTAAATATCGAAGCACAGTCGCGTGATTTGTTGAAGCAAAATAAGGTGGAAAATGGTTTGGCACCGAATAACGCTCTTGAGCCATCCGGCAGATTATCGCGCCCATCTATATCATTTGCGACAAGTTTACTCTCCCACCATAAGGCATCCTCTGTGGCGACACCAGTATCTTTACTAGAAAACAAACCAAGTTGGGAAATTTTTCATAGAAAAAAATTCCATACATTTTTGCATGTCTAACAGTTGGCATCGGAAATCAAGTCAATCCAATGTTATGAAGGCAACAGCGGAAAATTTAGACGCAATCGTTGCAACAATGGATAGATCACACTTTGAACTGAGTGGCACTAAGAAGTCAAATCGAGTTCACCAAAATGGCCTTTATCTTCCTTTGAGAGAATCGCAAAAAGCAATCGAATAGCTGCTAAATTTAAACCCACACTTGCATAGACTCATTTGAAGAGCTGCGGGTGACCTTTGATTTATGGGTTATCGCAAGAAGAACCAGGGATGACAGCTAGTCATCAGCACGAGTAATAGTGAACACGAGGATCACTTTCACCAGATCACGCCCCGTGCTCTAGATATCGAATACTGAAAGCCGGGTAAATTCGATGTAATTGAATTGATTCATCAGAAAGTATATAAACTAAATTTGGCTTGGTGGTGGTGGTGGAGATAAGCACGCCAACATGAGAAGCGACCTGCGATGAGGGCCAACCACCAACTAGGTCAGCGCTCTCGAAAGATCGAGGCGAGTGTCGAAAGTGGTAAAACCCCAACGAAATGGTCAGTGGCGAGCTGTGATAGCGGTGCGGTGGTAATGCTCAGTTAGTGGTCAGTGGCATTGTTGCACCGTGAGCAAACATAAAGTGGAACAATGCACCGGGCAGCGATGTGACCAATATTAGCAACTAGCACCCACCCACGAGGCACACTATTTTAAGCATCTTCAAGTAAAAATAATAGCGATGTGACCAATGGGTAGCACAACACTATGGCGGCATGACGGTAACCCTCGTAACAAATGGTGGCAACAGGCTGACACCATGGTAACAAATCCAAAAGGCCGACACAAGAAATGCGGCACAAGTGTTGTGCCACTCAATATTAGCAACTAGCACCGACCCACGAGGCACACTATTTTAAGCATCATCATAACATGACAAACGGTGTCACTGGCCAGTGGCCACCACCAGCACGGGTTTCCCACTTCGATCGGGTCTCTCATCTAGTTTGACTTGTTCGCCGGACATTGCGCTTGGTTCGAACGCAAAGTGCACCGGGACAGTCTTCGGAACAGTCAACATAGTGAAGCCAGTTCTTTGTTCTTTGCCACCAAGCTTTATTTGGTAGAGTGTAGCACTCAGCCTGGGAAAACCCACTTGTCCGACAGTTGATCTACTGGATGGTTGAAATTCTTGACACACACCGTTCCTTGATTCGCAGTTGATCGAGTACCCTCCTTGCGACACACTTTAACGAGTTTAGCCGGATCTCACCGGCTAGAACTGACCGAAGCCGACGCTAAGAAAATCCCTATCCTGCATTCCAGTGATCACATCGTAATCCAATACTCTTTTCAGAGCAATCAAGTAGAGCTCTAAGAATAAAACTCACTTTCTTGGTTTCTTTTTTTATCATCAATCACATATTTCTCATGGCTATATCAATTAGTGCACTCAAAATAATGGCACATAAGAGTGTTATCTAGTACAAAACTACACTTTTGGGGGGAGAGAAATCGAGCCAAACACAAAAAGAACCAGATTGATGACCCAGGCAGCGTCTATCAGGTGTTTACAACTTAATGGTTCGTTCGATTGAGCATAGATATGATATCGATGCTATTTTTGCAAGCAAAAATTGATTTGAAACTGAGTTAGCTAGTGGCCCAATGAGGTACATTCAATGTCAAGCGCGCATGTTGCGACTTACATTCGTTCGCATAGTGCGATCGAGTAGCGTCATTTCGATTTGAGAACATTTTCTCTCTTTCTCCCTCTCATTTCTCTTGGCGTGTGATCAAAGCACATAGGAAAAGTGAGAGAAGTGCCGGGTCGACCCATGTGTTATTCTGAGCCTATGATCTTACATCGAAACACGTGCACGTGTTACCACTCGTACTATGTGAACCTACCTTACAGACTTGACAACCATCGAATTGAAACGGTCGGATTTTCGTTAGCCCCTCACAGGATGCACATTCAAATGATCTAACTGTAAATATGATAGTCAGTCTTACAAATTATTAATCATTCTGTCTCAACCCAAGACATTCAATTCACATCTATTAATCTTTCTGGCAACTTTAATCTTTCTAGGACTACATCCAACATTCATTATCAGTAAAGATCCCGTCTTTAAAATGTTCTTACAATGTTGCAACCTAAAGTCGGAACAAAATATATTAATTTGATAACATTTATTTAAATAGCAATTTAGTTAGGAGACACAAGTTGTATTTGTTATTTTACAAGGAAGATGAAAAATAGGCACTATGTTTGGGTTAACAGTCGCACTACCAAGCTTTGGAACGGTTGGCGGACTCCCAAGGTGCATACATTTTGTATACACACACGAGCCTTCCCACTCAAACACATAGAACGCA